>PVKE010012657.1:0-37901 GCA_004027555.1 Craseonycteris thonglongyai
AACACATAAGTCAAAATGTATTGTCTGGGTGGGCGGAGATCACAGTGTCAGGCTGTCAGAATTCTAGGAATTTATGACCTTGGCAAATTCCCAGAATGCATTAAACTATTGCTAGAAAGTTTTGTCTTCTACAATTGCTTCAAAGTCCATGGTACACGGAATTCCACCCCAGACATTGCGAGCGATTGACGATCGACCACAATTGGCCTCGAGATCGACTTGTTGGCCACCCCTGGTCTAGAGTTCTTCCTTCATCACTTCTTAGGAACCTTTTCCTTTTCTGCATATGGCAGATGCTTTCTTTTAAAAAGTGTTTGTTGAATGAATGCTGCAGGACAAGGTGCTGAAAACATCTGTTCTTCCTTGCTTTCATAGTATGAGTAGAGATAAATTCTTAAATCTCTTTAGTTGGCGAGTGATAAAAATTTATATGCTCATTGGCACTGGCAAGCCAGACATCCTTTTCCGTGTTATAGCTGCATCATCTTCAAATTAAGATTGAGATTTCCAAATGCCTCACCATAATAGTGTCCCATTTCTGAGTGGTATTAAAAAGTAAGTTCAGTATATTTGGAAAACAATCTATTGCAGAAGAACCAAAATAAACCTTTCTATTGATTAACACAGTGTACTCAAACTTGAAATACAAGGCAGTAAAAATTAAGCTAATACCCAGGAAGCACAAGTACAAGTTAAGAGAGGTCTACATTCAGATGGGCAGTGAAATTTCAGCATTTCAAGACTTCTTACCTATTTAGTACTGACTTGGCATACTTTAGTTTTTAACTAAGCTTTAATTAAACTCCTTATTCTAACGCTTGCTATTTACCACTTCCCTTAGCAGAGTGGGGAAGAAGAACCAGCTACCCTGTTTCCCCGAAAATAAGACAGTGTCTTATACCTTGTTTCCCTGAAAATAAGACAGTGTCTTATATTAATTTTTGCTCCCAAAGATGCGCTAGGTTGTATTTTCGGGGGGATGCCTTATATGTATTTCAGTGAGAAGCAAAACTGTAAGTAGGTCTTATTTTTGGGCGGATGTCTCACTTTCAGGGAAACATGGTAGGTAGAGGGAAGATTGCGCTACTAAAAGTGAAAGAAAAAAAGATTATTAATTAAAATAGCAAGACACTATGTTGCTCTATTTGATGTCCTACTACTTTTTTGCTTTTAATTTTGGAAGGGATGCATTTAAAATCTTACTTACACTGCTTATATAGATAATATGAAAAATAATGCCCAAATCATTTGCATTTGTTTTTGAAAAACTATCAGATTGTTTGAGGGACTAACCTCATAGGGAGTGTCTCTTTACTTCTTGTGGGGCGCTTTCTTTATGATTAGCTTTGTGTTAATGGTAGGTACCCTGAGCCACAGCTGGGCACAGGGAGGCCTCAGCTTGTCACCAAGTGAGTAACTCAGTCCCACATAGCAGGCATTCGCTGTTTTGTTACTGAATCAGCCCATTATTCTGTTTGGTTGGCTGGATGTTCTATTCTGTTGAGAAATTGTATCAAAGCAACAACTGAACCATAGGAACTATTCAGAACAAGTGAATTGACTTAAATGATGTCTTTTTTTTCTCTGTAAAAGGTGTCTAAATGTATGGAGAATGTCTGTGGTGACTTTATTGAAACAGATGATGATTATTGCAGTTTTAATCATGACTGTTTATTTCCCCACATATTTATATTTATCACTGAAAAACAGTCACCTTGAATCTTATTGCCCCTCAAAGCAAATTCTCATCGTTTATTGTCATATATATTGGAACATAGTGTACACAGAACTTTTGTTTTTACATTAAATTTGGTCTGGCATTTTTTTAGGTCATAATATTTCACCTGAAGGTTTATGAGGCATTTCATTGTAGACTTTTTTCCATTTTCAAAAATTTTAAATTGTGGTAAAATATATGTAATATAAAGTTTACCCTCCTATTTTTGAGTACAGTTTAGTAGGGTCAAATACATTCACATTGTTGTGCATCCCATCTCCAGAATTCTCAACATCTTGCAAAACTGAAACTATGTCCATTAAACAATAATGTCATTCCCTCCTCCCATGGCAACCCACCAATTTCCTGTTTCTCTAAAATTGACTACTCAAGGACCTCAGATAAGTGTAGTCATACAGTATATTTCTTTTTTGATTGGCTTATTTCAAATAGCATAATGTCTTCATTCATCGATGTTGCAGCATGAGTCAGCATTTCCTTTCTTCTTAAGGCTAAATAATATTCCATTTTATGGGTATTCCACAATTTGTTTATCCATTTGTCCATGTATGGACACTTGAGTTGCTTCCACTTTTTGGTTATTGTGAATAATGCTGCTTAGAATATGGGTATACAAACATTAGTTTGAGTTCCTGGTTCCAGTTCTTGTGGGTATACAAGGACTATCAGAAAAAATCCGGCCATAATACCTCTATTTTTCAGATTACGTGGCTGGATACTTTCCGGACGGCCCTTGTGTACCCATAAGTGAAATTGCTGGACCATATGGTACAGACAGTCCTCCATATCCACAGTTCCACATCCATGGATTCAACCAATGGCAGATCAAAAATATTTGAAAAAAATGTCACATTACTGCAGACATGTTTTGTGTAGTTAGGCCTATGATGGTTGCCTCTGTACTGAACATGCAGAGACATTTTTTTTGTGATTATTTTCTGAAAAATACAGTATAACAAATACTTAGATAGCATTTACATTGTATGAGGGCTGTCTGAAAAAAATCCAGCCATTGTCAATATAATGAGAATGTTTACATGGCGGAATACTTTCTGGACAGCCCTCATATTAGTAGGTATTATAAGTAATCTAGAGATGATTTAAAGTATGTTGGAGGATGTATATTGGTTATATGCAAATACTGTGCCATTTTATATAAGGGACTTGAACATTTGTGTATTTTGGTACCTGTGGGGAGCCCTGGAACCAATCCCCTGCAGATACAGAGGGACAACTATAATTTTAAGTTTTTTGAGGATTCATCATACTATTTTCCATAGTGGCTGCATTTCAACCAACAGTGTGCAAGGGTTCTCCTTACTCCGCATCCTTGCCAACACTTGTTTATTTTTTGTCATTTTGGTAGTAGCCATCTTAATGTGTGTGAGGTGGTATCTCATTGTGGTTTTCATTTACAATTCCCTGATAACTAGTGATATTGAGCATCTTTTCATGCACCTTTTTGCTGTTTATATATATATCTTCTTTGGAGAAATTGTTCATTACTTTACCCACTTTTTGATTGGGTTCTTTTGTTGTTGAGTTGTAGGAGTTTGTTTGTTTTTTACATAGTCTGGGTATTAACCCATTATCAGATAAGATTAGCAAATACTTTCTTGCATTCCACAGTTTGCCTTTTCATTATTGATTGTCCTTTAATGCAAAGAAATATTTTTATTTTGATAAGTAGTCTGGTTTATCTATTTTTTTTACTTCTGTTGCCTGTACTTTTGGTGTCATATCTAAGAAATCATTGCCAAATCCAATGTCATGAAGTTTTTCTCTATGTAGTTTTTAAAAATAATATATAGTTGTTTGTTGTTGTTGTTTTGTTTGGGGGGGAGGATACTATATTTTTTTATTGTTAAATTTATTGGGTTGACTTTGGTTGATAACAATTACATTGTTTCCAGGTGTACAATTAATTCTATATACATTGTCTATACATTGCATTATGTGCTTACCACCCAGAATCAACTGTCCCTCCATCACCGTATATTTGATGCTCCCTCTCTTCCCACCCCAGCTCTCCCACCCAACTCCCCCCTTACCCTCAGGTTTATCACTAAACTATTGACTGTGTCCATGAGTTTTTGTTTCTTTGTTACTTTCAGTTTTATATTCCACCTATGAGTAAGGTCATATGTTTCTTGATTCTTTCAGTCTGACATATTTCGCTTAATAAGATGGTTTCAGGGTCTGTCCATGTTGTCTCAAATGACTGTATTTCATCTTTTCTTATTGCTGAGTAGTAGTCCATTGTGTAAATGTACCACAACTTCTTAATCAAGTCATCTGTCAAAGGACACTTTGATTGTTTCTGTGTCCTAGCCACTGTGAACAGTGCTGTGATACACATTGGGGTACATATATTTACAGAGTAAGGTTTTCAGGTTATAATTTTTTAAACAAAGGTTTTCCCTATTCTGGATAATGTTACTCTGAATGGCTTCATGCACTTAGCGTTTTTCTTCTGTTGGCATTATTTACTATACTTTCAAAAAGAAAAATGAAATACTGAACCAGTTTAGCTCCTTAAAGACCTTTTTTTTTTTTTTGAGATATTGGGCTGACCAGAGGATAGCACTTGTTTTAGCAAAAGATGTGTTTTGGAAGGCAAGGTGAGAAGCATTCAGTAATACCTTGATAGTGATTGTATGAAATTAACTCCCATGGTTATCTATCTGGGACTGTGATTTTCTTTTTTAAGATTTATTTTATTGTTTTTGACAAAGAGAGGGAGAGACAGAAGAAGGAAGGCCCAGAGTAGTCTCCATAGTTGTATGTCATCAGTTTTCAACATAGTTTCATTCCACACAGGTGGGCGGGGGCCGGCCAGAACTGGGCTGGGGGCCTCCCACATGGGAGGCATGCCCATTTGAGCCAGGGGCTAAACCTGGGGGCGAGAACTGAGCTGGGAGCCTCCTGCATGGGAAGCACACCCCAGTTCAGCATATGAGTCAGCACAGGTTGGGGCCAGAATTTGATCCTCAGTACCTGGAGCTGCAAAGTGAGCGCTTAACCCGCTGAGCCATCCTGGCTTCCCCAGTACTGTGATTTTTAATATACCGGTAGCATTTGTCACGGAAAAGGAAAAGCCCCCTTAAGAATAGCAGAGTGGTGGAGGGGAATTTGAGCAATTATTTCTTTAACCCTCAGATCTGGAATCTGCTGGGATGGATGAGAATTACTGCAGTGAGCCAATTAGGTTGAGGTGGCCTTGAATTTCTTTTATGATGCACTTAAGTCCAGTCTTCCCACTCATATGAAGGGGAGAAAAGTCATTTTAGAAAATTCTTCTAAGTACTCAATATTATATAAAAATAGAACATTTTCAGAAAAAAACAAAGGAAAGCTTAAATTCTTATCATTTGCCCTTGTGTTTAGGGGATAAAATTATATTTGAAAAAGCGTTTTCATTTAGGCACTGTCTTGTAATTATGCCTGTTTATTTAATAGAAAAATATTCCTTTAGAATCAAATGTATGCATTGCCTTTCATTGTTTTCAGGAAACAATAGCTTCATTAGTCAAAATTTTTATATCCTATAGAAGCTTTGTTTTTTAAATTTCCATGGCAATGTTAATATAGAAATAAGATGATCAGTTGCTTCTTTGTTTTCCTACCTTTGGCAGACTCTTTATACAGAAATAAGTATCTAAAGCCATTTTATTACTGATGGTTCTTATTCAAAAAGAAAATTATGGCAGTGACCATTGGAAGTCTTCTCATCAAAAGATTCCAAAAGACATTGTTTTTACAAAGGATTTTTATTTATAAGTTTGTTTCTTAACTTTTTTACTTTGGAAAATAGCCTGCATCTTTCAAAGTACATAACAGAGTTTAATCAATTCTGATGTTCCAGTCAACAAGCTTCAATAATTATCAAGTCATGGACAGTCTCATTTTATCTATATTTCTTCTCACTGTTAATTCTCTTGCTTCAAATTATTTTTGAAACAAATCTCAATCTATCATATCATTTCATAAATACTTTCATATACACATCTAGAAGAAGATTCCTTAAAATGTAACCATAATACTAGTGCCATACTTTTAAAAATTAATACTAATTCATTAATATCAAATATAAATCACTGATCATTTATTTTTTTCTCTTTATTTTTTTTATTTTTCATAAGAAAAAACATGCAGTACAAAATGTATAGATATGTAACTATCACAGTGTAGCTACTTACATCAAGATAATGTTATAAGGTATTTCCAGCATTCCAGCATCCTTCCTTGGGCTCCTTTTCAATTTATATCCCCCAGCAGTATCACTGTTCTGACCTCTTTTCATCATTAGAGATCAGAATAGTGGTTTTGAAATTTATATTAATGGATTTAATCAGTCTGTACTTTTTTGTGTTTGGCTTCTTTCATGTAACATTATGTCCATGAGATTAATTCATGCTTTTGCCTTTAGCAGCAGTTTTTTTTTCTCATATCTGTGAACTGTTCCATTTAATGAATAGGCTGTAATAATTTAATGTACCTGTGTGAGGCTACTATGAATAATACTGTCAACATACGATGTCTTTTAGGGGCATAATAATTCATTTCTCTTGTGCGTTACACGCGCACATACACACTTAGGAATGAAGTTGCTGGATCACAGAGGAGGCATATGTTTAGCTTTACTAGATATTACTAAGCAATGTATGAACGTTTCAGTTGCTCCACATCCTCAGTACACTTGGTATTATCAGTTCTTATAAGCCAATCTGATAAAATATAAGGTGTCTCGTTTTGGTATAAATTTGTATTTCCCTGATAGTTAGTGCTTTTCAGCACTTTTTTTAAAGATCCATTTTTATTGTTTTTGACAGAGACAGAGAGAAGGGGGAAGACCCAGAGCAGTCTCCATAGTTACACATCATTAGTTTTCTACTTAGTTTCATTCCACAGGTGAGCTCTACGCTGAGCAGGGCAGGAACTAGCTGGGGGTCTCCCACATGTGGGGCACACCCCCACAAGCTGGGGGTCTCCCACATGGGAGGCACACCCCCACAAGCTGGGGGTCTCCCACATGGGAAGCATGCCTAGGGTGGAGCTGAACTGGGGGCCTCCCACATAAGGAAGCTCACCCCTGTTCAGTAGATGGGTCCACACGAGCCAGGATTTGATCCTTGGACCCCAGGGCTGCAAAATGAGCACCCAATCCACTGAGCCATCCCAGCATCCCCTTTTCAGCACTTTTTAATGTGCTTACTGACTTTCAGATACCCACTTCTGTGAAGTGTCTGTTTAAGATTTGGCCCATTTTATACTGGGTTGTAAGTCATTTTTTACCAAGTCATGGGAGTTCAGTATATATGCTGAAGATGATCACTTTGTTGGATGTGTATTGTAAATAACCTCTCCCAGTCTGTGATTTGCCTTTTACAATCTCTTATGAGTGAATAAAAATTCTTAACTTGAAATAAGTTTTGATACCAGGCATTTTAGGAACATTGAGCCTTTTATTCTGTAAGAATTGTGTATCTCTTTAAGTTAGTGGTTCACAACCAGGACTGATTTTGCCACCAGAGACATTTAACAATGTCTAGAGATGTTATGGTTGTCACATTGTGTTTTGAGTGAGGGGAGACTGTGTGATATTTTTCTGGTATCTTATAGAGTGCAATGATGCTATTCAATATCCTGCAGTGCGTCTGTATGTCAGCCCTCACAACAAAATTGTATTTGGCTCGAAATGTTCAGAATGCCACTGTTGAGAAACTGATTTAGGTCTTTTTTTTTTTTTAGTTTGAGTTTTCTATTGCACATTTTTGCTAGATTTATGCTTAGATAATTATTGCACATCTTTGTTAGATTTATGCTTAGATAATTAATATTTTGGTGCTTTTGTGAATGACTTTTAAGTTTTATTTTCTAATTGTATGTGTATATATATTGTGTATGAGTCTATACTTGTTATTGTTTTATGTCTTACCTATTTCTTTATGCATCAGTTTTTTCCCTGTTTACTTACATATTTTTTTATTAATTAATTTATTGTTAAATTTATTGTGATGACATTGGTTGGTAAAAATTACCTAAGTTCCAAGTGTACAATTTTACATTATATTGTCGGTATATTGCATTATGTGCTCACCACCCAGAGCCTGTTGTTTTATATGCCTTTTATTTTAGAGATTATTTTAGTCTCTCTTTTCCCCATATATCTTTTTATTGTTGAAGAAAGTAGGGTATATTTTTCTGTGGATTTTCCCCCAGTTTATATTTTGCTGATCATATCAGCATGGTGGTGGTTAATGTGTTCCTGTCTTTATGATCATTGCCTGTGTCCATTAGTTCATTAGAAGCTGCAAAATGAGATACCAGTAGTCTGATTCTATTATTTGCTTTTCATTTATTAGCTGAGGATATTTTTGTAAAGAGAAGTCCCTCCTTCACTATTAGTCACCCTGAATTCAAAAGGGGAAGGCAGTGTAAATGCTTCTTCTTCTATTTTTTAATCAGTTTTCAAAATAACGACTTGGTTCTCTATGGTCCTCTATGAGTTTTGGTTGTTGTTGTTGTTGTTTTAACTAAAAGTATTGTGAGCTTATGGTTTAAACATATTTAATATTTTAATCCATTATTGTTTTTATCTTCATTGATAATTAAATTGTTCCATGTTTGGCTAGTGGTAACCTCTTCATGACCCCAATAATATATTTTTAAAATTTCCTTAACTCTGCTCTAACAGGATATTCTAGGCTCTTACACATTTCTTACCTCTGACTTGGAATCAGCCATTTCTTTGAGGAGTGATGGTCTCCTTTATTTAATGTATTTAGTGAGCTCTAGGCATGCTCCTTACTACTGAGTAGTCATTGCTTTTAGGCTTTTTCAATAGACAAAGCTAGAAAATATGTATTTTTTTAAATAAAAGGAATACAATGAGCAATGATTTTTTTTCCAGTTTATATTCTGGACTATAAGATTTTTAATCAACTGCATTCTTTTTCCTGTATATAAAATCCTGAGTCTTAACAAATGCCTACACATTGTTTTGTCACAAACTACATCCCAGCAACCTGATAGAATAACAATTCCAAGTTGACTGGTAAGACTGTGATTACTGATAACAAAGTTAAAAAATATTTGCTATCTGTCTTAAGAGTGTTTTGTAATAGGGATGTACTGTATTTTAAAAGTCTCTTAGATTAGTTTTCTGTGTAGTTGTTG
Source organism: Craseonycteris thonglongyai (assembly GCA_004027555.1). Classification (NCBI taxonomy): domain Eukaryota; kingdom Metazoa; phylum Chordata; class Mammalia; order Chiroptera; family Craseonycteridae; genus Craseonycteris; species Craseonycteris thonglongyai. The sequence continues at coordinate 8,918 of PVKE010012657.1, forward strand.
TACCAACTGGATTTGCATTTAGGTACATTTAATTTATTTCACTTCTTATTTTTAGGGTTGCATTATTAAAATTTAATTTCTTACTGTTATCATGTATAATAATTCGCATGTTTCAAAATCAACTCCACAAAACAAAGTATATGTATAGAAGCTTTGTTTCTATCATTGTTTCTTTTTCTGTATTCTGTCGTTCACCTTGCAGGTATCCACTAAAAAAAATACATACGTGGGCTATCCTGCCAATGTTTTTTGTTTTTTTTTCAATAGCAGGAAATATGTATATATTTATATCCTCTCTTTTAGGTAAGTGAGGTTTTCATTATGTAGTCTATTTCACTTGCCACCACTTCCTTTTTTGTATATCATCTGGTATTTAGAAAGATTTGTCTTTTGGTTCTAATGTTTACCTTTACATTCGATCTTTACCTCCCTCCCTTGTTTTTGGTCACTGTTTATAGGTACATAATATGATAGGAGTCTCTTCCTGTTCCTCCCTAAAGATCAGTTTTTTGTTTGTTTGTTTCTTTTGTTTTTTTTTTATATTTTTATTGTTAAATTTATTGGTATGACATTGGTTGATAAGTTACATTGCTTCCAGGTATAACATTCCACATTACATTATTACATTATCTATGTATTGCATTATGTACTCACCATCCAGAATTAGCTCTCTTTCTATCACCATATATATGATATCCCCTCCCTACTCTCCCCCTCCCTACTCTCCTCCCACCCCCCCGCCACCATCTCTTCCACCCCACTCTCCCCTTACCCTCAGGTCCACTAAACTATTGACTGTGTCCATGAGTTTTGTTTCTTTGTTCCTTTCAGTTTTATATTCCACCTATGAGTTAGGTCATGTGTTTTTTTATTCTTTCAGTCTGACTTATTTTGCTTAATAAGATGTTTTCAAGGTCCATCCATGTTGTCACAGATGGCTGTATTTCATCTATTCTTATCGCTGAGTAGTATTCCACTGTGTAAATATACCATAACTTGTTTATCAAGTCATCTATCAAAGCACACTTTAGTTTTTACGCAACTTGGCCACTGTAAACAGGGTTGCAGTGAACATTGGGGTACATATATCTTTGTGAATTAAGGTTTTCAAGTGTTTTGAGTAGATACCCAAAAGAGGGGTTGCTGGGTCATATGGCAGTTCTGTTCCCAATTTTTTGAGGAATCTCCATACTGCCTTCCATAGTGGTTGTACCAATTTACATTCCCACCAGCAGTGTATGAGCACTGCCTCGCCGGCACTTGTTTTTTCTCATCTTGTTGATTATAGCCATTCTAACAGGTATGAGGTGGTCTCATTGTGGTTTTAATTTGCGTCTCCCTAATTGCTAGTGATGTTGAGCATTTTTTCATATATCTGTTGGCCATTTGTATGTCTTCAAGGGAGAAGTGTCTGTTTAGGTCTTCTGACCATTTTTTAATTGGATTATTTGTTCTTTCGTTGTTGAGTTGTATGAGTTCTTCATATATTTTTTATGTTAACCCCTTATCAGAGTCATTGTTTGCAACTATTTTCTCCCATTCTGTTGGTTTCCTCTTTACTTTGTTGACAATTTCTTTTGCTGTGCAGAAGCTTATTAGTTTGATATAGTCCCATTCATTTATTTTTACTTTTACTTTCCTTTGGGATCAAGTTCATAAAGTGCTCTCTGAGCTCAAGGTCTATAAGTTTAGGTTTAGTATCGATGCTTTCTTCTATGCACTTTTTTTGTTTCAGGTCTTATGTAGAGGTCTTTAATCCACTGTGAATTAATTTTGGTATATGGTGACTGTTCTCAGTCCAGATTTATTCTTTTTCACATGGTTTTCCAATTTTCCCAGCATGCTTCACAGAAGAGGCTTTCTTTTCCCTGTTGTATATTTTATGCTTCTTTGTCAAAAATTATCTGTGCATATATTTGTGGGTTTATTTCTAGGGTTTCAATTCTGATCTGTTGGTCTGTATGTCTATTTTTCTGCCATACCAAGCTGTTCTGATTGTCGATTCTAGTATAGACCGAAGTCGGGAGTGTGATGCCTCCAGTCTTATTCTTTTTTTGGAGCACTGGTTTGGCAATTCGGGGTCTTTTGTGGTTCCATATGAATCTGATGGTTTTTTAAAAATCTATTTCTCAAAAGAATGTCTGGGATTTTGATGTGAATTGCATTAAGTCTGTATATTGTTTTGGGTGATATGACTATTTCAACTGTGTTGATTCTTCCAATCCATGAACACGGAATATCTTTCCATTTCTTTGTACCTTCTTCAATTTCTTTTAATAGTGTCTTACAGTTTTCCATGTATAAGACCTTCACCTTCTTTGTTAAATACCTAAGTATTTTATTCTTTTTGTTTTGATCACAAAAGGTATCATTTTTCTCATTTCTTTTTCTGAAGCATCAGTTTTGAACTACTGATTCTTGTACTTGTTGAGAACATTTCCAAAATGAATAACTTTTATGTAGAAACGCATTTGTGGGCCAGAAACTGATTAAGATGTGGTAAAATAACAGATCACTTGAAGTGTGTTGAGTTAAAATATAATCCAAGTGAACTTAAAGTGAGTGTTGTTAGAGAAATATCTATAGTACTTGGTAATGTGCAGCATGTAAGAGAACACCTGCTTATTGATTATTTTGTTATTAAGCATCTAGTATTCCCAGGCGCCATGAGCTTTACTAAGACAGTGCTTCAAGGAGGAAAAAATGTTTCCATTGGGCTGCTCTATCACTTAAATATGATGATGTATGACGTACTGAGGGCTAGGCTATGGTACCATGAATAATTAATAGCCTTGGCTCTCAGAAACCTAAGTTTAGTCAATAAAAAGAAGCACATGTGGCAACACTGGCCCTAGTTTCAGCTTCTTTCAAGTCGCAAAACATTAACATATAAGTAGGGAAAGAGGAAAGCCATAGTAATCAATACTTGATTGAGATGTCTCTCTTCCTGAAAGGCACAGTGTATTATCTATTACTTCACTGATTTACATGTGTTGAATGTCTGCTCTATGTAAAGCATGATGACGAGAGATGACACAGAAAATAGCTTTCAGGAGGGCACACTTCTCGACAAACCAAATTATAATATAGTGGGTTGGAAGCCTATAATGGTATGTCTATGAGAGCTGTGGAATGGTAATGCTAACAGCTATTCTGGTGCAGAGTGTAGCAATGACAGACTTCACCATGCACTGTTAGATGTATTTTCTGAGTTAGGTTTGTGGGTACGATTGTTCACAAGTGAGTTGAGCTTCCTAATGTGTTTTTTTTGTTGTTGTTTGTTTGTTTGTTTTTGTAGCTTTCTTGTAACAAGCTATTATTTATACTGCAGAATTTTATTAAGTACCAAGTAGATGGGAAAAAATTGTAGCAGGTTAACATTCCAAATAAGTTGAGTTCTTGATCTTTATTCCTTCCCCTTCTCCCCCCATCACACACATACCACACTCCAAAAGGTAAACAGATGTGCAAACCATTTGACTCAGAAGTGCTGCATCTTGAGCAACTACTCCGAGAATATAATTGGAATTGCTTGCAAAAATAAATGTACAAAGGTTTTCATCCAATGATGGGGTATATGCATGCATATAGACATAAGTATGCGTGTTCTCCCTCCAGACTCACTTCCCATGCTCCAAACACATCCTCACTTTGGACACAAACTAAATTTCTAGTAGGAGATTGACTAAATACATCGTTCTTGTGTGTGTGTGTGTGTGTGTGTGTGTGTGTGTGTGTGTGTGTGGTTTTTTTTTTTTATGGCCATGTAATATTTACATAATTAAAGAATCAATAAAATTGTTTTTCTTTAAGAATTGTAAAATTAGCTCTTTTTTAGTGCATTTTATAGAGTTTTGGTTGTGAATTTGAAGCAGAAAGTTTATATTCTTTAAATTGACTTGGTATTAGTTTCATTTGGTTACATATTTTGTTTATATATATTAATAGATATGACTATGCATTACAGTGGGAAAATGACTAAGGAGACAGTCTTGTTTATTTAATTTTTATTTATGTAATTTATTGGGATGACACTAGTTAATCAAATTACATAGGTTTCAAGAGTACAATTCTATAATATCATCTATACATTGTATTGTGTGTTCACTACCCAAAGTCAGATTTCCTTTCTTTACCATATATTCAACCCCTTTTACTTTCCTCTGCTTCTCCCCCACTTCCACAAAAATAATATTTGTATGAGTTTTTGTTCATATGCTTTTCTTGCTCATTTATTAATTTCAGTTTTATATCCCACAGTAGTGAAATCATATTGGTTCTCTACTTTTTCATCTGACTTATTTCAAGATCTATCCATGTTTTCATAATCGGCAGTATTTCATCTTTTCTTATGGTTGATTAATATACCATTGTATATATATACCACAACAAAATAATTTTATTTTATTTCTTTAACAGAAATCACAGCCCATTAATGAGTTTTGGAGCCAGCTTTGTCAGTTTTTTGGTAAGTTGATATAAGGAGAGGTATTGGCATGAAGGAAATAATATATACTATATGTCTTTTACTGGCTACTGGCTGTATAGATATACTATTGTGAAAGATCCTTTAGAGTTTAAAACTAGAATAAAGTTTTTGCTATGAACCATCACCTATAAGATAATCCTTTACCAATTTTAAAAATAAAATGCTTATACCTTATAGTCTATTTTTCTCAAACTAAATGTTTTAAATAAAAATGTAATTGAAGGATCTTCCCAAAATTAAAACTGCATTAGTTTGTTTTTTAATTTTTTTAAAGATTTATTTTATTGTTTTTTAACAAAGAGAGAAAGGCAGACAGAAGGGGGAGGGCTCAGAGCAGTCTCCATATTTATACATCACTTTTCGACATAGTTTCATTCCACACAGGTGGGCTGGGGTTGTGCAGGGTGGGAACTGGGCTTGGGGGCCTCCCACGTGGGAAGCTTGTCCTGGTGAGAACCAAAGTGGGGGACACACCCCAGTTTAGTATATGGGTCCGCCGGGACTTGATCCTTGGGCTCTGGGGCTGCAAGCTGAACAACTCTCTGAGCCATCCTGACAGCCCCTTCATTAGAGTTTTAGAAAGTCAGACTTTGGACAATAAAGGTTTGCTCTAAAATTATTAAATAAATATGGACTGGAAGGCAAGTTAAATTAGTAGAGCTAAAGTTTTTCAGTTACGGTTGCATTCTCAAATGTAATTTCTTTAGGAATTGAGGGAATAGGTTGCAGTTAGGTTTTAAAGTAAATTAGGCAATGTAGAAAGTTGTATACTTTTTGTTTTTCAGAAATACATCACATAAACTATTTTTAAACACATAATTAAAAAAATCATCATAGAATTATATAATAGAAAATTAAAAAGTTATGAGTATAGAAACTCAGAGAAGTAAAAAATGAAAGCGCTTGGATTTGAGATTTAGAAAGATATCAGCAAATGGGTGTGTTATGCGCAGCCTGGCAGCACCCAGCCTTAGACACCAGACTAGGTTGTGGTGACATGAGTTTTCATTTAAGCTGTTTGTGTCCTCTTATTCCTAGGTAACACAACAAAAATATTAAGGCCTACTGTTTGCAAGAAAACTTAATTTCCTACCTTAAGGAAACTGATACTGTGTGGGTGAGGATTGTAACATGAGTGAGACACAACCAGAGGCTTGGCTGTCTGGAGGAGGTGGGTGGGGAGGTAGGCTGCTGCAGGTTTGAGATTTGGTTGGGAAAAAGAATGAGACTTGGGTAAAGATGGCTGTGGTTTGGGTTGGATAGGTTGGAAAAATAGGTTAGAGTAATACTGAGGATGCCTAGAATGCTGAGGTGGGGCTGGCTGAATGTGATAGGGCATGGACAGCTACATCCAATGAGTTCAATAGGTTCTTCCAAGATCCTTGTGGACTGGCTCTGCCCATGTAACCCATTCATATCGGAAAACGCAGCCCTACTAGGTGGAAGTAGCAGGTTTTCAACAGAAAAGGATTGCCCTTACCCGTCAAATGTCGCCAGAAAAACATCTATCAGAGTCAGGTGCTTGGAAACAAGCTGTCAGTGGAGTTTTTTACTGTGGACATTATAAAGTGAGCTCTTTGTAAGTGAGCCCATTGGAATTGTCCCTGACAACACTGATTTTTTTTTAAAGAACATTTACTTCCAATTTTTGTGCAATACTTGATGGAGCCAGGGGTTCATGTGTGGGTAGAATGTTCTTTTCAATGAGACTGTTATAAAAAGTGAACTAAATAGACCAATTACAAATTATACAAGTGTTTTGTTTGCTATGTTTATAACAAAAATGTACAACAGTAATTGAAAGGACATTTATTACCACATTTTTTCATGATGATATTAATAGAGGTATAGTCTTTTTCTTATTGAACTGATAGTTTTTTTTTAAATAAATAGGGTATGCTGTAGTATTCTGCTTCTTTTACTTGTAGCAATAATTGAAATGTTTTTTATAGTTTGCAGTTTTGTAATAAACTGGCCTAAATTTTTACACACTGAGTGATTCATTCATTCTTTTCTTATTTCTTGAAAGAATGCCATGATGACATTTGAGGAAGAAAAAATGCAGTTGGCATGTGATGACTTAAAAACGACAGAAAAGCTGTGTGAAAGTGAAGAGACTGGAGTAATTGAAACTATCAAAAATAAAATTAAGAAAAATGTAAGTGCTATATACTCTTTCGTTATGAGCTATGTTGCACTTATTTAGAACATTGTTCATCTACTTCGTTTTTGCTATTTAGAACATGGCTGAAAGCACTTAAAATTTCTTACAGTTTTTGATTTTGTAAAGTGTATTTCTTAAAACAAAAGGCATTAGAGCCATTCAGTGCATGTTCTTTTGGTATCTTAAAATTATCTTCTTCCATAATGGGACATGCGGCAAGGGCTTTTGTAATGAGGCTTTCATATATGTGCAATTCAAATATTGTACATTTTGGTATAATTTGGGAATTCAGCTATTTACCTACTTTTCCCCAAGCCTTATCAACCTTTGGTTACAAATAAAGTCACAATAACATCATAATCCACTTCTGATTTTTTTTCACATTCCAGTGCAAAATTTCTAGGCTATAGAGAGGTATCTTCCTACCCCTGGTATTCTGGAACGTTCATTAGTCTCACATATGTCACATATTTAGCTGACAAACTAGTCTGTTAGTTATAGTTATCAAAAGCTACCTGTCTTTTCTTTTTTCATGTGAGTTCAGGTTAGGTCACCTCTGCTTTTGTTTGTAGTGTCCACCATGAACAAGCTACTGATGGGTATTTTCTCCTAATGCTCCAGAAAGTCCAGAATTTCACTCCTGTCCCTACACCCAGTCAGTGTCCAAATCCTTTTGACTGTCTTTCTCAAATACCTCCTGAATCCATCATCCTCCTGCCATTTCTGTAAGTCAGCTACCATCTCTACTTGCATAAGACAACCCTCACTGGACTTTTTTCCTTTACTCTTATGTGTTCTGATTCATTCTCCATAATGCAGTCACTAAAATGCAAACGATAAGTTGCTGGTTTCATTTTCAGTGTTCCAGTCTCCCACCACTGCCATTACAATAAAGTCCAAGCTTCTCAATGTGACTGACTTGGCACTTACTTTTCCTCTACTTAGGATATTCTCCTTCCTCTTGATCTGATCTGTACTCATTCTTTACTTTATCTTAGGTATCATTTGCCCTGTTGAGAGTGTCTCCTACAGGTTTCCATAATTCCTTATAATGTATCCTTCAGAGCACTTACCACATTACATGGAATAAAAACAGCATTCTTTCATTAGACTGTAAGCTTATTTACATTATATCCTCAATATCTAGTACCATGCCTACCACATGAGTATGTAAATAATTAACAATTGTAATGGATCCTTGAGATTTAAAAAGCATTCTCACCTTTTGTATCTTATTCACCTCCCAATAACCCTGCAGAGTAGAAGTTATTACAAGCAAAGAAAGCAGTGCATCAATAGATTGACTTTTACCTAAGCAAACAAAGTAATGAGTGCTAGGACTAGATCACAAACAACTGTGACCATGATGAGTTATGCTAATCTAGGAAAAAGGGAAACATCATTTTGTTGTGTATAGTGTATACTATGGTCATATTTGCAAAAATCCTATTATTTCTTATATCATTGTGAAAGCATATGAAACCTATTTTGCTTATTTTGTTTATTTTGTGTTAAGAGTGCAGTGTTCTATTTCAGAGTGATTTTTTATTTCATTTAGAAATACTTTATGAAAAAGACCAACATCTTATTAAAAAATGGGGTTTTTTGGTTTTACTTTTTATTTATTGTACTTGTTTTTGAAGGCCTGAGTGTGAATTTTCTAATATGCTTCAATGACATACATTTTAGCAACCCTTAGGAATGGCTATAAACTAGTGTTTTATAGAGGTAATTACCTTAGAAGTTATGATAGATTTCAGGTTCAACTTGTGATTCATTCAAAGTTATCTTTTAATTCAGGGTATTTTCTCTCTAACTAAAATGTAATCGGTTTTCAACCTTTATGTCTCAGTTGCATGCACCAAAGGAATAAACCCTAATATCAGTCCTACCTAAAGGTAGATGGCTACAAAGTGGCTTTTCAGGTTATTTCCTTTGGGGAATGTTTTATACCTTTAGTGATTCTTATTTTGGATAAGTATTGTTTTATAAAAGATAAGACTAAAGTTCTGTGACAGCTTACAGGTTTGCCATGAGCTCAGTTTTTATGATTTAGAATATTTGTCTTTAAGTTATAATGCTCTTAAGCATTATATTGTTAACAAAACAAAGCTAGACCTAATGGGAATACAGAACTACCAGACTCATAGTATAAATTTGGTTTTGGCTTTCAGTGACTACTGTGTTTCAGTAAAATTATTTTGCACATTATACAGTTGTATGGAAAGAGTATTATTTGTGCATGACTTATCAGTGTGTACTTCTTTCCCACCGAACAGGTTGATGTCCGAAAATCCACCCCCTCTATGATTGATAGGCTTCAGAGGCAGATAATCATAGCCGACTGTCAAGTTTACCTGGCTGTACTCTCGTTTGTAAAACAAGAATTGTCAGGTATGCTGAAACATTATTTTTAATGGCTTTTACTATTCAGTGAACACAACTGGTAATATTCTTTCTTTAGAAAGCCTCATATTTAAGTCCTTCAAAATAAGTGGAGCCTCTTTGGGGCACAGTACTGATTTATTACTTGGAAAATTGAAATCACAGTTGCTTAAGGTGTGTTTAGTGGAGTACTTTTAGTACCTGAGTCTGTGTTCATCCTCTTAAGATAGTTGTCATACTTAGAGAAATTACCAGTGCGATAGATAGATAGATAGATAGATAGATGATTTTTTTCTTGTGGGAATAAAGTTGTGATAACATTTACAGTTAAATATAACTGGTTTAAATTTAAGATTTCCTGGAAATTGTTATTGAAGTTCTGAGCCCACACTAAAGATTTTCTAAAATACTTGAATGACCTACATTTTAACAACCTTTAGAGAGGGATATAAACTAATTTCTTATTTTTAAAGATTTATTTTATTGTTTTGAGAGAAGGCAAGAGAGACAGAGAGAGAGAGAAGGAAGAGGGCACAAAGTAGTCTCCATAGTAGTACATCATTAGTTGTGATGTGGTTTCCACACAGGTGGATGTGGTTTCCACACAGGTGGATGTGGGACCACATGGGGCGGAACTGAACTAGGGGCCTCCCTCGTGGTGGTTATCATTTGCACCACAGTTCAGTATGTGGGTTTGCATGGGCCAGAGCCAGGGCCAGGATTCGATCCCTGGACCTCACAGTTGCAAAGCAAGTGCTCAACCTGTTGAGCTATCTCGGCATCCCAACTAATTTCTTAATTAGTTTGTTCAAGGGAAAAGTTTTCTCCAATTTTGTAACTTTAATGTCTTGAGTAGTATAGACTGAAATTGAGTTTCTGATAGCTTGCTGTAAGACTGTGCCTGACATTGACAACTAACTCTTTTGCTTATATGGTTATGTGTCTCTACTGACAGTGGAAAGCTGCATTTTTGGTAGACAGGATTTTCTTGAGGAAAAAAAAAAAGGAAATTGAAAATGGAAATCAGTTAAAACTCACAATCAGTAAATCATTTTCTTTCAAATCTTAAATGAAGGGTATGTTGCTGCTAAGTTATAATACATACGTTTGTTACTAGACTACTGGAAACTAGTTCTCTTCAGTTCTCTTCTTTCTGTCCTCTGTCTCATACTTGAGGATGTTTTGTTTCAATTTAGCTCAAGTTAAAAGTGGAGTTTAACTTTTATATTTCTAACATTTGGAGATCCTAGAATTTATCTTTCTCTTTAAATATGCTCTATGATTATACTTTAGCCTTTGCTGTGGCTCAGATTTTTTTCTCCTTTAATCCTTATCTTAGGATTCTTCCAATAACTTACTTATATGTTTGAGGGCTTATAGCTCATGTGAATTTTCTATAATGCAATAATATAAAATCCCCATTGGGGCTCCATACTGATGTACAAGAGCTGTCTGGAAAAATTGAGCCATTGTTAATATAACGAGAATGGTTAAATGGCTGGATACTTTCCAGACAGCCCTTGTATATGTAAAAGAGCAGCAGAATTTTCTGGGCTTCTTGTGTAAAGACAGGAGCTATGGTATGTTCTGTGATCTTACATTACTTTTTCCTGACACTCAGGGACTTTTTAAAGGAGCTAATTTTAGCCTTTAAGAAAAAAATCTGTTCAGAAAAAAGCATACATTAAATGTAGTAAATTATTTAGGGAATCAGGGTAGAGGGTATCTGGAAATTTTTTATATTAATCTTGCTACTCTTTTATAAGTTTGAAGGTATATAAAGTTTTAAAAGGGAGTATATCTGATATTCATTTGTTTATTCATTGGTCTATTCAGCGAATAATTATTGAGCACATACAATGTACTGTACTAGGCACTGTGTTATGTGAGCAAACAGAGGCCATGGTCCCTACCCTCATGAAATTTAGGATCACCAAGTAGTAGTATTTATTTTTAGAATTTCTCTGATTGTAAAATTACCAAATATTGTTATATAGAATTTGGAAAATAGATAAAACAAAGAAAGTCATCACTAATCTCAACACTTGAGGAAAGTCACTCTTTATTGCTAATAATCTATTTTATGTTTTTCTGTATTTCTTTTCCAAAATTGAATCCATAGTGTTTTGTATCCTGTTTTTCTCTCCTAAATTATATTGTACATATTTCCCCTATAACTCAAGTTTCAAAATATAATTTTAAAGAATAGCTTATTAGTTTATCATATGAATATTATGTAATTTATTTAAATAATTCCTCTTGAATATTCAGGTATTCTCTGCTTTTTGTTCTTGTTTCGATTTGGTTATTAGTGAAGCCAATCATATTCTTATATTTCATCCATAAACTGTATTTCCTTCACAAATTACCTTGTACAATGGCCTTTACTCATTCTCCCAATAGGTTAATATTAATCAATTAATTAATCCTGTTTATCATAGATTTTTATCAGTGTTCTTGGTTCTTCCTGAGACCATATTATTTATTGAATGTAATATGAATAATGGAAATGCAATTCTGACATACATGCAAACCTCAATTTCTAATGTGTGTAGTGGCCATTTGTTTTTGAATAGCGCAGTATTTATTTCAAACAAACAAGCATAACTTTTCATTTGCCTTTCAAGAACATACTGGGCTATTAAACTATACAGTATTTATTTACTTCTTCACTGTGGTCCATGTCTTAGAATACATTTTTGATAGGTAATTTTCCTGGAGGAAACCTTGGAGGCTGTTTGTTACAGATGCCCCCCCTCCATCCCTTGATGGGTAGCACAGAAGTTGAGGGGACGGTGCACACACTCACCTGAGCTCCAGGGAGGCATGAGTCTGTGTAAATTTTTTGATGTATCATACTTTTAAAATAGTTCTTGTCCTTTACCTCATTTGAAGTTCTTTACAATGAATTGTTTCATCTCTTCATTTTCCCATACTACTTTGTAAATATGTTTTTAATATTCTAGGACTTTTTTTCCCTGTGAACATATATTAATTACTTTTGTAATAAAAACAAACTATTTTTAAACCCTAGTTCATGGCACTAGCCACCTTGTCTTATGTTTGTTTGTTTGTTTTATTGTTAAATTTATTAGGGTGAAATTGGTTAGTAAAAATTACATAGGTTCCAGGTGTACAATTCTATAGTACTTTGTCTATGTGTTACAATATGTGTACTCTTGTTTGTAAAATACCCCGAGTCAGCTTTCTTTGCATCACCATATATTTATCACCCCTTCCCTCCTCTCCTTAACCCTTTTACTGCCAGCCCGTTGGGGTGTGCAAAGACTTCCAAGACCATTTTCAGGAATTTTGCAATATTCCAGATTTTGAATTATTTCTAGTCCTTAATTTTACTTAATACATCTAGTTTTTTTTCCAATGGTGAAGATATATTTGGGGCTTAGAATCATTGAAGAAGTATGCGGGTTGACTTTAACCGAGTCAAAAGCCCTTACTTTTGCCGCATATAACCAAGTAAAAAATGTTGGCCGATATATCAGCTTGCTGGCAGTAAAAGGGTAAACCCTTCCCCCACTTACCCTCAGATAAGCACTAAACTATTGACTGTGTCCATGAGGTTTTTGTTTCTATGTTGCTTTCAGTTTTATATTCCATATATGAGTGAAGTCATATGGTACCAGCTTTTTCTGCCTGGCTTATTTTGCTTAATTAGCATGATGTTCTCAAGTTCCATCCATGTTGTTGCAAATGGCAATATTTCATCTTTTCTTATAGCTGAATAATATTTCATTGTATATATGTGCGACAGCTTTTTTATCTATCCATCTATCAAAGGGCACTTTGGTTGTTTCCATGATTTGGCTACCATGAACAGCACAGCAGTGAACATTAGGGTACATACATTTTTATGGACTAAGATCTTCAAATTTTGGGGGTAGATACCCAGAAGAGGGATTATTGGGTCATAGGTTAGCTCCATTCCCTGTTTTCTGAGGAATCTGCATACTGTCCTCCATATTGTTTTTACCAATTTGCATTCCCACCAGCAGTGTATGAGGGTTCCTTTTTTTCCACAGCCTCTCCAGCACTTGTTGTTCCTTGTTTTGTTGATTCTAGCCATTCTAACAGGTGTGAGATGGTATCTCATTGTGGTTTTGATTTGCATTTCCCTAATAGCTAATGAAGTTGAGCATTTTTTCTTATGTCTGTTGGCCATTTCTATGTCTTCATGGGTGAAGTGTCTGTTTAGTTCTTCTGCCTATTTTTCACTTGGATTATTTGTTTTTGTTATTGTTGAGCTGTATGAGTTCTTTATATGTTTTAGAATATTAGCCCCTTATCAGAGGCATTGTTTGCAAATATTTTCTCCCAATTGGTTGGTTGCCTCTTTGCTTTGTTTATGATTTCCTTTGCTGTGCAGAAGCTTTTTAGTTTGATAAAGTCCCATTCATTTATTTTTGCTTTTATTTCCCTTCCCTTTGAGGTCAGGTTCATTTACGTTTCTTTTATTTCCTTTTGGACTTGAAGACAGACTCCATGTCTTACTTTCTTTGACATAATATATGATCAATAAATTTCCCTCAAATGAGATTGTTGTCCTTATTTTACAGGTAAGGCAGTTGAGGCTGAATAGTTTGGTTGAGGTTGAACAATTTACACAGCTTGTAAATGATGACTGAACTAATATCTGAGCCATGGGTTTCTTATGTCATAACTGAATTTTTAGTGTTCTCATCATTTTCCCATCACCTTAGTTTGGTTACTTGAGCCACTATACTCCAAATGACCCAGAAGCCAGCATTTCTCAGGCCTTCTTCCTCACAGCTCATGCTTACTTTCTCCCTAAGCTCTATGGAACTAGCCACTACAATAGTATAATCAACTGCTATTGACTCACACATTTCTCAGGGCCACATTCTCTTTGTGGCTATTGGTGCCATTTTTCCAAAACTTGATACATTTGTGCTTTAAACACTTAGCTATTCTGCCTCACAAGGTAAAGTCAAACTTCCAACCTCAGGTGGCATATAAGAACCTGTCTCGCTTCTCATCACCACATCTAGCTGAGCAGAGCTCCTTGAAATTCCCTACATGCCATTTGCAGCCTTATGCCTTTGTGTGCACTACCCTCTCAGCTTGGAATACCCCCACCTCTTTTATGTTTCTCTCTTGCCTGTCCAGGTGCAGCCCAGGCCAGTTTCCTTCAATGACTCCTTCCTCATTGACTTTATCATCAAACTTATGTTGCTCTGCATGTACCATGTACATAGCCAGTCAGAGCATTCATAGCAGAGCAATACAAATTTTATTTACATGTCTGTTACAGTATTAGGCTGCAAACTCCTTGAGGACAAGGACGTGTAACAACCTGTTATCTTTTCCTCCATATTTATTGAACACTTTACTATGTATCAGACACTGTAAGGTGATAGGTGTTAAAGGTCTAGAGATGAATGAGACATAGTCTTGCCCTCAAAGAATGGATAGTTTAGCAGGGAAGAAAGAAGAGTAAATAAATTTTAATTCAGAGTGATACTGTGAAATGAACTCAGAGAGAATCTGGAGGTGTTGCTAGATAGACCCAGCTAGGCAGAAATCCAGAAGTGTTCCAGAGAAGAAAGGAACTTTTAAAATTCTTATAATAAAAAGTATATTCTGGAGAACTATCAGTCCTGCATTCTTTTTTTTTTTTTAAGATTTATTTTATTGTTTTGACAGAGAAAGAGAGAGGGAAGGGGCAGGGCCCAGAACAGTCTCCATAGTTGTACGTCATTAGATTTTTTCTTTTTTACATAGTTTCATTCCACACAGGTGGGTATACTACGCCACAGGGCAGGAACTGGGCCAGAGCCCTCCTGTATAGGAGGCACACCCTTGCAAGCTGGGGTCCTCGCACATGGGAAGCTTGCCCTGGCGGGAACAGAACTGGGGGCCTCTCACATGGAAAGCATACCCCAGTTCAGTATATGGGGCTGCACAGGCCGGGGCTGGGACTTGATCCTTGGGCCCCGGGGCTGCAAGGAAAGTACTCAACCTGCTGAGCCATTCTGGCACCCACCATTTCTGCATTCTTAGCCTTAGGATTGATCCAAAATGCTTATCAGAGATGTCAGGCTGTCAGGCAGTCAGGATAATGGATGCCAGGTGTTTTGTTTGTTTGGATTTTTTTTTTTAAGATTTATTTTATTGTTTGAGAGAAGGTGAGAGAGAGATAAGAGAGGAGATACCAGAGCAGTCGCCACAGTTGTACTGTCACTAGTTGTGACATAGCTTCATTCCACAGGTGGATGTGGGTACACATACATATGGGGGTCTCCTGGATGGGAGGCAGGAACCTTCACCACCAACCTGGCAGTTACCAGCTGTGCCATAGCCTAGCATATGTGTTTGCATGGGCTGGGGCCGGGATTCGACCCCTGGACCTTATAGTTGCAAGGCAAGCACTCAACCTGCTGAGCTGTCGTGGCATCTGATGCCAGATGTTTTGAAGATGGGGACCATGAAGTCTGGATATGTGAGTCTTTCAGGGGGTAATTAGAGGGTTACCCAGAGGCCCATATGTATATCCAGGCATTGACACAGGACTGGAAAGTTGAAAAACATAAAATTCCCATGCTAGTTAGAATAAGAATGGAGCTCTTCTTCATACCTCAACCTTCATAATGGTGATAAGTTTAGCAACCTGATTAAAATGACTTGATTTTATTTGTTCCTTATCTTCACTCTTTCCTCAGTACTTTAACCAGTATGGATATATAAGTTAGTCATAGAGGTTGCATAGGGAATGAATTGTTCTATTCCCTGCCTGAGAAGATGAAAGATGCCTGATTCTATCCCTGAGCCAGGGGTATAAAGAATGTAAGTCCATTTTCTTCTCTGTGTCCCTGGCACCTGATATGGTACCCTTGCTTAGGATTTGTAATATTTGAATTAAAGAAAGGGTGGTGCCATTTAGGAAATAAATGCATGGTATTGAGTACCCAGGAAGCCCCAAGAATTGTTGGGATTGGAAAAATGAGTCTATAGGAAGTCCTTTGACTGTGGAGAAAGATAATAATGACTATTTAACAGTAAATCATTTGTTTTCCCTTCCAAAGTTTGTTATGTGGATCATACAAAAGGCAAGCCTCAACTTACCTTTGATTATAGGGTTAACGAGCCTCATCTAGAACAAGTGAGCAGATAGAATGCTATGGTAGGAGCAATTACCAGATTCATTCTCTGCTAAAACATCTACAAATTTTTTTCCAAGATTAATTTGGTATAACTTGATACTTTTGCCTACCAGACAACTCTTGACCTTTCCCAGGAAGAATTCCCTCACCTCAACCCGCCCACCTCCACCTGTTACGGGGATAGGTTTTCCTCTCTCCCCTACATCTCCCAGCTAATTGAGGCTGACCTCACTAGGGGAGGGCAAATGGTCTGTGTTTTCAGTTCACTGTGTCTTCCTCCACAGATGATAGTGGCTGAATTATTTATATTTGACCTTTCAAAAGAGCCCTATGGAAGCTATGCAGAGTATGGGGCTCCCTAATACTGTGTTCTCTGTTTGTTGGGAAGATGTGCTCTATGGGCCTCATTGCTATACCATGTAGCTAAGAGTACCTCCTGCAGGAGCTGAGGTGCTGTCTGCCTGCTTTCTGTGAGGAGCAACCACCCATCCTGCCTGACCCCTCACTCAGCCTTTGCTCTTTCATTGGGGTCTGTCTGTGCTCAGAAGTGTTAATCACAGTATTTGAGATGGGGGGAGTGATAGAGCAAGTCCTGGGGAACCTATTTCAGTGTTCAACTGAACTTAGGAAGTCATAAAAACACCTCTCTCTACATGTGTATTAACTAGGTTTGCACATATTTCAGTTTATAATCTTTGACTTACAGCTTTGGGCTCTGTTTACCTGGCTCAAATTAAGGGCATTAAAGCTTATTACTATAGTCTTTAACATATTCTTTAAACACTGGCACATAAGCTCCTATCTTGGGCAAGAAATTAGAGGCATGTTGAATGAATTCATTTTTATTCTACAAAAATTGGGCTTTTATCATGTCAGTTTTGTATTGTTTTATGAACTGAATTCTGTGCAGTTGACACTGAAGGATTTTTATGTTTGTTTTTGTTGCTACCATCTTTTTCTGTGACTCCTCACTTGAGATCTGGATTGCTTCCCTAACACTAGTCCCTTCAAAATGGTCTTATAAATTCCCTGCTTCTCTTGTGCAGATGTCCTTCCTTGGCTGGACATCAGGAGCCTCCATAATCTGAGCACACCATCCCTAAATGATTTGTCCGAGCATCCCGTTTCACTCTACCTGTGAACAGCTTGTCCATTTGTGCCTTCATACCCACATTCTTGTTTCTCTCTCCTGGAATGCTTCCTTGCCCTAAATGGAAGCTTCACTCCTTTAATAAAGCTGCAGTAGCCTGGAAAATGCAAGATAAAATGGAGTTAAATTTTCCTCTCTAAATTTCCAATTAGGCATGGTGGTAGAAGGGAGTAAAGTTTTCTTCTAAAATCCTGCAATACTTATTCTGCACTTTCTAATTTATGTATGTATTTATTACATATAATAGAAAACAATCTAATTACAAACAGGAAATTAAAAAAAGAACAATTTACCCATACTCTCAACACTGTTTTTGTTGTTCTATATGTGACCCAATGGAACATACAAATATAGTCCTACGATGCACACTTATTTTTTGTTTGTTTGTTTTATTTTCTAATAATATTATGGGCGGATTGAGATTTATATATCATAGCTTTTTTGTATTCCTCAGTTCCTAGGCACATAGTAGGAATTTAATAGCTGATTAATATTTTTAAGGTTTTGCAAGTTTTCTTTTTATTTCATTTTTTAAAATACATAGCCAATGCTTATTTTCCTTCAGTTAGTTCCCAGTTGTTCTTGTGTCCTCAAGGATATATGTTAGTGGGGAAGCCGGGATGGCTCAGTGGGTTAAGTGCTTGCTTTGCAACCCTGGGGACTGAGGATCGAATCCCAGCCCTGGCCCGTGTGGACCCATATGCTGAGCTGGGGAGTGCCCCCAGCTCAGTTCTCACCGGGGTGAGACCCTGACCCAGTTCCTGCCCTGTGCAGCCCCGCACCCACCTGTGGAATGAAACTATGTGGAAAAACCAATGATGTACCACTATGGAAACTGTTCTGGGCCCTCCCCCTTCTCTGTCTCTGTATCTCTCTCTCTTTTTCTTTCTCTCTCTTTCTCTCTCTCTCTCTCTCTCTCTGTCTCTCTCTGTCAAAAACAATAAAAATAAATCTTTAAAAAAAAGAATATATGTTAGTTTTCTATTTCAAGAATATGTTTCCTATGTCTTTTCTTTTTATGTTTTTCTGTTCAGTTTTTTTGGCTTTTTGGATCAAACTGAGAATCATCTTTCATGTTTGTGGACATCCTGGATCAACTTAAACACTTTGTGAGCATAAAAGGAGGTCTAGAGTTTTCTCAGACTTCTCTTTTCCCACAGTATTTTTGTGTAGGAGGAAAAGTCACAGAGACTTTTGAAGGCAAGATTTGTGTCTTATTTCTTATTCGGATAGTATTTGCTCAGTAAATATTTTTGTTAAATTGAACTGAATGAAAAGAAATTGTTTCAAACATGTATTTTGTAATTACACAGTTATTAAAAAATAGTTTTGTTTTTAAAGAAACTATTACAGATTAATTTGTTTTGCTTGTTCATCCTGTCTCATATAGCATTCTTTTCAGTGTGCTTAGGCTATGGAACATTAAGTCTATAACTTGTAGGATGCTTGGGTTTTGAATTGTGATCCCATAGGAAATATGATCATCATTTGTCAGAAAATTAATATATTTAAGTAAAATAATAGCTTGATTCCATGGATCAAGGGTCCTTAAGACACTCAGGTTCAATGATTTGCTTGGAGGACTCAGCCTGTAATCATGCTCATGGCTTTGATTTATTATAGCAAAGGATACAAAGCAAGATCAACAAAGAAAAGGTGCACAGGGTGAAACACAAGAAAAAGCAGGCACAGGCTTTCCAAGGTCCTCTCACAGTGGCGTTACATAGGATGTGCTTAATCTGTTTCCAGGACAATGAGTGTACAACACACATGAAATATTATAATACCAACTTGGAGGCTCATCAGAGACTTAGGGCCCAGAACTATTATGGGACACTATCATGTAGGCAGCCTCTGCCTTGCACCGACCCAAATTCTAGACTCCCAGAAGGAAAGCAGGTGTTCAATGTGAAACACATAGTTTGTACAAACAATGGAGGCAGTGAGCGACTTTTACCAGTTATGTGAATGGTAGGAACCTTCCCAAGTCCATGTTCCAAGAAAACAGCTAAGGGCCAACAATATAAGCTGTAAGCCTGCTGTGTTAACTCTTTTTTGCAAATACCATATATTCTTAGCTCATTTTCAGTTCAGGGATTGGACCCTTATAGATCAGATTTTATGTTACATATTTTCTGTAATTAAACATAACTCTTTTTTTTTTTAAGATATATTTTTATGGTTTTTGACAGAGAGAGACAGAGAGAAGGGGGAGGGCCCAGAGCAGTCTCCATAGTTGACAGCATTAGTTTTCCATATAGTTTCACTCCACAGGTGGGTGCAGGGCTGCACAGGGCAGGAACTGGGCCAGGAGCCTCCCACATAGGCCCCACCAAGAACTGAACTGGGGGAACACCCCAGTTCAGCATATGGGTTCATCTGGGCTACAGCCGGGATTTGATCCTCAGTCTCCAGGGCTGTAAATCCAGCACTTAACCCGCTGAGCCATACCAGCTTTCCCAACATAACCCTTTAAAAACTTCTTTTTGTGCTTTTCTAAAGGGCCTGGAAGTGTAGGATTAGATCATGTCTTCTATTTGTATTGGGGTCAGAGTATTGGTTCCATATTGGTAACAGTGCCAAGTGGATAAGCTATCTTCTGCATTTATAAGAACGATTTTATAGAAAACTCCCTTCAGAACACCTCTTTCTCAAAAATGTGGTGGTGATACAGTCACAAAAACACACATAAATTGACTTCCCTTCCTCATTAGAAAGGAAAAATGTTTACAGGAGGAGAGATTGAGGTGGGATCAGAATGCTTGTCAGAGAAGGGCCAGGGGCATAGAGTGGAGTGTATCCCAGGTCTTATCTCTGATGTCTTTGTGGCACATATTCTCAAGAGAGCTCTGATGAAAAAGATTGCCCTAGTGGGAAATAATAAAAGCAGCTTTAAAAATAACAAATTTTCATCCTCTGGTATGACGTAGCTTCTTTTTTGCCACCCTCTTTCACTAGCTCTCTTTAGTCAGGGACAGTGGGTGGGCAGCACCATTGTCATAGACCAAAAAAGTTATCCTAATAGGTGTGGTTAAACCACTAGTAGGCATTAGATAGAGATGAATTGGGGGATTCCTTGCATTTCTGCATTTAACACTAACGACTTTTCTGTTAATAAACTGGCCATTTGTTCATCCAATCAATATCAATCCATTTTGTTTTCTTGTTTTACTCTTTTGACAGGTTTCTGTGTTTGGTGCTTTTGTATAAAGTCAGCAGTGAGTTAGACTTTGAATTTGCTCTTAAGTAGGAATGAAACACAGGGCAGACTAATGTAAGAGTTAATAAAAGAGGTTTATTAGGGAAGTACCTTGGAAGTTCAGAGATGTAGTGGGAATTTATGTTTCAGAGAATGCATGGAAAAAGTCTGTTTTGAGTGATGCTTGCATGCTTATGATCCATCAGGTATTCACTTATTATAATATACAATGACCTACCCTAATGTATGGGGGGCTTGATATAGTAGTGAAAAAAATAATACATGGTTTTTGCCAAGGTGTCCGGCCATCTAGTGTAGTAAAGGGAAATAGGAAATAAAGAATTTATAAAAAAAAATTTTTTATTGTTTTTGACAAAGAGAGAGCGAGAGATACAGAGACAGAGAGAGAACTGAACTGGGGCACTCCCCAGCTCAGCACATGGGTCCACATGGGCCGGGGCCAGGATTCGATCCTTGGTCCCTGGTGCTGCAAAGTGAGCACTTAACCCACTGAGCCATCCGGCTTCCCCTGGAAACAAAGAATTTAAGTCTATGAAGAAAACAAGATGGAATGATAGATGACAATTTTTGTTTTGTTTTTTAAAATTTTGCTTGAGTTCAATATCCCTTATTACTAATATAAGAAAATTATTTGAATGCTTTTTAAAAATGTGTTTCTCCCCTTCTTTTTATAGCATATATAAAAGGTGGGTGGATCCTTAGGAAAGCCTGGAAGATTTATAATAAATGCTATCTGGACATCAATGCCCTCCAGGAACTGTATCAGAAGAAGCTAACTGAAGAGCCCTTGACTTCTGATGCTGCAAATGATAATCACATTGTGACTGAAGGGGTGTCTGAGGAGTCTCTAAACAGACTGAAAGGTGCTGTTAGCTTTGGATATGGCCTTTTTCACCTTTGCATATCCATGGTGCCCCCAAACCTGCTCAAAATCATCAACCTGCTGGGTTTTCCTGGAGACCGCCTACAGGGGCTTTCTTCACTGATGTATGCAAGCGAAAGTAAGGACATGAAGGCCCCTTTAGCTACGTGAGTAGCTAGCTATATTGCAATGCTTTGGTAGATAACATAGTGTTGAAAGTAAGTAAACAACAATCAAAACCTTTAAAGGAAACTTCAGGTAAAATGCCTGGTTGGTTGACGTGATACCATGACTTACTTGTATGTCTTTTAGTGCAATGCCAAGGACTGTGCTTTTGGTGGTGTTTATAAGCTGCTTTCATAGAAAAGTCACTTGTTCTTAAGTCTCATGAGTTTTATATTTTAAACAGGTAAAAACAATTCTATTCTTCAAACTAAAATGATTTTATAAGCAGTTTCTGTGAATTTGACCATAGTCACTGAGATTCACAATTTTGATTTTTGGGCTTAAGTGATACAAAATTGATAAGACTTTTGTGATTCTGAAATTTTATTCTTTCATCTTCATATTGGGTAATTTTCCTTGATGGTTCTGGTTGGTTCATTGGTCTTGTATATGTGGCTTGGATATTTTGTGCTATTCAACTAAATAAAGTTGTACTATCTTGTTCAGTCTAAGCTGAAATAACTATTAATATTTAAACAGGAGAGTGTACTGTTCAGAGCGAGGATTCACTCATTTCTCCATCAGTTAAAAATTATGTTATTTTTTTTTAATCTGATAAATATCTACTATTTGCAATTTGAGTAATTTTACTGGACACTAGATGTCCTGTGATATTTACCACTTGTCACCATTTTTCCAAAAATATGTTTATATTACAGAGTACCTGAGTGAGCTTTATTTCTACTCATGTCAGTATTGAGGACTTTGGTTAACTCCTATAATCAGTTGATAACTATGAAAAAGGTCATTAACTTTTTTCCAAAATATTGTGCCTCCCTATACTCATTAAATTACATAAGCATTGGTCCTTTATTAATTTAACTTAACAGATTTTTAGCTTGTGATAACTTGCCTATTTTTAATATTTTAATATTTTGTTTTCTGAGAAAGGAATGAATTGAACTAATAATGTAAATTAGCCTGGTTTCCAGAAGAGAACCAAATTTATGAGCATGCTAGAAACACATTCACATAAAAATATATGTTGTATTTGTTAAACATTATTGTCTATTAAAACAGATCCCAATGAATCTACATTTTGTTTACCTATTTTAACATGGCATTTTTCTTGAAAGGGATGAGTTTGAAGTGATTGAATTTTAAGTAATTTACTTATTTGGTTTTTTGAGGTTTTTTTTGAGAGAGAGACAGAGAGAAGGGGGAAGGCCCAGAGCAGTCTCCATAGTTGACAGCATTAATTTTCTATATAGTTTTACTCCACAGGTGGGCATGGGGCTGTATAGGGCAGGAACTGGGTTGGGAGCCTTCTGCAGAGGCCCTGGCAAGAACTGAACTGGCCAGAGCCAGGATTTGATTCCCAGGCTCTGGGGCTGCAAAGCAAGCGCTTAACCCTGCTGAGCCATCCCACCTTTCCCTTTATTATTTTTTTAAATTGAACATCCTCAAAAGCTAAAGAAAAGGTCCTTTATCTGGTCCTTTCATTAATTTTAACCCTAGTAAGTATTATTTTGCCTGTGGTTCCCCTGTTTCAATTCAGATACTGAGGCTTACATCTAACTTTTGAGAACACAAGAGAAAACAACATTTTCTGAGAGGGCAGTAAGTTCATGTTAACCAGTTACTGTTTCTAATTTGTGCATTGATGAGTAAGGTATAGAATTCAGAGATTTATGTTAGTCATACCTTCAGAGACCATCTAGAAACCTCAGAACAGCAAATGCTTCTATCATCTTTCTCTCTTCTCACCTAATCGAAGGGAATATGTTGATTTATATGTTGTGCCAAAGTTGCAGTTTTCCAAATACTGATACATTTAAAAGGGGAAAAGATACTCTAATTTTAATTCAGAGACTATATAGTAAGCTTTTGGAAGGAGTGTACATTGGATGAGCACATACTGATTTTTTTTTTTTTTTTTTTAAGTAGAAGCTCTGTAAGAAAAGTCTTTTGCTCAGTGTTTCTCTCCTTCTTCCTTTAGATTAGCTCTGCTCTGGTATCATACTGTAGTCCGCCCATTCTTTGCCTTGGATGGCAGTGATAACAAAGCAGGCCTGGATGAAGCAAAGGAAATTCTTCTGAAAAAAGAAGCTGCATATCCAAATTCTTCCCTCTTTATGTTTTTCAAGGGACGCATACAACGACTAGAGGTACTATGTCTTCGCTGTCTTTTTAAAGCCTTATGTTGATCACATTATAATTCTTACCTGGGGAGTAGTATCATAACCTGATTGTCATAGGGCCAAGGAACAGTTTGTTCTTTTGCCTTTCTTGTACAATTGCTATGAAAGACTCTTCCAGGAATCTGGGTTGTTAGTTACTTCCTGGTCAGGAGACATGGGTGAAACAGGAATGAGATTCTGCATCATTAATGAGATGAGATTGGTATGCTCTTAAATTGAAGGCAGAGGAGTATTAGTAATTCTCTTAGTTGAAGAATATAAGACAGTTTTTTTTTTCTTTGAAGTTACTAATCTTTCTAAATTTATCTTGGCTAACAATGATTTATGTGTATATGCAAGTTATTGCCTTAAGTATCAATGACAGCATCAGCTTTGAAATATTAGTAGCTTTTATTACATTTTTGTGAGCTTCATTTGGCTAGACAAATACTGTGCCAGGAGCATTACATGTGCTATCCCATTTAATCCTCAGAACAGCCTTATGACATAGATTAAAAATTATCCTCGACATTTTCTAGAAAAGAAGAACGTGGATTTGAGAGGGCTTTAAGTGACTTTCACACCTTACCAGCAGGTGAGGCCAGGCTGTCTCTTTCCAGAAGCAAACTGCCCTGGCTGTGGCCATGTATGTATGTGGTGTGGTGTGGTGTGGCGGGGTACTTTATTTATCCTTTGTGCCTGGTGTTTTTGTCTGCTTGCTTGAAAACATGAGGATTTGGAGAAAAATGAAGATATTTATAAGAAATCGTACGTAGGAAAGAAGGAGGCTGTATGCTAGGTGCACCATCCGTATTCTCACCAACAGCTCGTAGTGAATCAGTGTGAGGTTTTACGGCCTCTCATCTGGTTCACCAGGCACACCGCAGCATGATCAGTGCTGGAAGTCAGCCCCAGCAAACTCCATGAGTGCTCTTGAAGAGTTTTGCCTAGGAGTGCTTTCATGAGCACAGGAATTTATTCACTAATTTTATTTTGTTGGCATTGCAGTGTACATTATTTCCCCAATTGTTGTTTACCTTCATATAGGGAACTTGTATTTTAGAGATTACACTATTAATTTTTTTCTTGAAACAGAACAGAAAACTCACCAGGCTCTGAATTATTTTAAGCCCATGTTCAAGTTACGTTTCTTCTCATTTTCTTAAAACTGGTTTTTTTTTGAAACTCATGAGCCTTCGGTAATATTTCTCCCCTTTTTCTCCTTGATACCTTAAAAATATAGTAGACTCTCAGTTAACCAACACCTGTGGAGATTCATAGATGCTGTGTAAGTGTAAGTAGACTCTCTGTAAACTGGAACTTAAGTACTGAGATTTTTGCCAGTTGCTTGAGTTCTGGTTCACGGGGTCTGCTGTATAGTTCTGATCAATCTTTTGTGCAGTCTGGTCTATGTGTTTGTGCACTTTTCTTTCAAGCTCATGGCTATGGTCCTATATGTAGGGGAGGATGTTCAGGCTATTAAAGATTCTTTAGTCCCCTGGGTTTGTGCAGGAGGAAATAATACTATGAAAGGAAATTTTAAATTGACTAAATCTTCTCACTTCCGTGATAATTTTTGAAATGAAAGTTGGGTACAGGGTACTTTCTTAGATGTAAATTTCTTTTAAAGGATGGACATTGTACATTTTTAGTAACTCTGAATGTGATACTAGGTCCAGTGTTCATTAGAGATTTGCTGACTGGGGATGAGAGGCTGAAATGTAGAATTTGTGCAACACAGCAATAAGGCACCATAGCATTAGGCGTTTATTAGAACTTAACTCTCTCTCTCTACTGTTTAATGAATGCTCTAAATTGGGTTTTGAAACTTTTACATTGAAATGTAAAAATCAGGTTTTATTTTGTTATGCTTGTCATTAGTAAATTTTTCATTTTATAACAAAAATGCTTTAACTTTTAGCTAAACTAATAACTCTTTCCCCCCAAACTTAATTTGGCACGATTTTGGTTTGTGCCATAATGCATTCCTATTACAGACTGAGTGAATGCCAAAAGTAACTGTTTGTTGAGGTGGTTCTAGAAATGAGGAAGCCATAGCGCTATCAAAGGATTATTATTATTTTTTTAATTGCTTTTGACAGAGAGAGAGAGAGAGAGATACAGAGACAGTGACAGAGAGAAGGGGGAGGGCCCAGAGCAGTCTCCATAGTTGCACATCATTGGTTTTTCCACATAGCTTTTATTCCACAGGTGGGCGGGGCTGCACAGGGCAGGAACTGGGCCAGGGTCTCACCTCAGTGAGAACCAAACTGGGACACTCCCCATTTCAGCATATGGGTCCGCACAGGTCAGGGCCGGTATTTGATCCTCGGTCTCCGGGGCTGCAAAGTGAGCACTTAACCCACTGAGCCATCCCGGCTTCCCCTATCAAAGGATTCTTATAAATATGGTTTTGGGGATGTACATAGTCACCATTATAGTTCTTAGCAGGCATTCAGTCTCAAGGAGATAATTGTGATCTGAGTAAAATAATAGACGTTAAAACTCATTTATTGTGAGCAGTTTGCTTACCCAACTGATAGTTGGTTTTAAGAAAAAAGGATCAAAAGATCTATTACTGCTTGTTGAGTGAGCTGTAGCCCAAGGGCCAACTGAAATGTGAGGAGTATTTCTGTTTGGCTCTTCCCATAGCCACTGAGGATAAAAGGATTTTAATGGCTAACTTGAACTATTATTAATACTGTTCTCAAGGTGCCCAGACATCAGTATTTCATTACTCTTCCCAAGTAACCCAGTAGGAAGCTATCAGATGGTGATGCCCTTCATTTGCAGATAAGGAACTGTGCCCATAAAGGCTGTGATATGGTTTCTATAATGGCTTTGGAAGGCCTGGTGTAAAATCCCAACTCATTTATAAAAACACATGGGTCAGTGGACGAATTTGCTTGCAAAGAATCTTTTTCCTCTCAGTGAGCATTTAAATTAGAGATAGGGCCCCTTGATGTCTTTTTATCAGCAAGTGTGGTCTGGGGGCTCTGCTTTAGGCAGTTACATCATATAACACTGACTTAGATTCTTCAGTGACTCAGAATTTACAAAATTTATTTAAACAACTGCCTTTGTGTAAGCTTACTGTCATACAGGGTTACTAGTTCAATATGTGCTAGTTTTCATTTTCCTGTACTCGTTGTTTTCAGATTATGTACATTTTCTCTTCTAATATTATATTTTGGGACGGTTTGGAATCTTTGTGGAAAGATGGTCTTTAAAATATCTATCCCTGTCCTTCCACTTTCGTAGCCCTTGTTATAGTACAGTAGCTTCATTATTTTCTGTTGCTATGGTCTCACTTGGCATAGCCGTGAACTCCTACACCTTTGGTGCTGTGTGGGGTCCATTTGCACCTCAGGATAGAGAACACCTTTGCTCTTTGAGACTGAGTTTCAGGCTGCAGAAAGAATTTTCTTTCATTGCTGTCTTTGTTTCTCCGCATCGCATGTCTACATATTCCCACCACCAGCCTTCTCCATCTCCTGTGTTGTCCTTACTACCTGTCCGGACATTATTGACTTCTCCTATATGACTGTCCTCTTGCTTTGAGGTTCAAACAGTTCTTAACATGTGATAAATGTTAAGTAGTGGAGTGATGATTGTTATTATTTCCACTGAGTGCTTAAGCCAAAGCAGTAGTGTCATCGATTTTTTTCTTTTTTCTCCTCTTAGTAGAAAGAACTTGTTTTACTACTGAGAGCTGTTAGTAAAAGCTAAGCCTGTGAGTGGCAAATTGGGTGTGCATCTAGGGCAGGGATTCCCAACCCCATGCCCGCGGGCGCCATGGCGCCCGAGGCCCGATTTGTGTGTGCCCGCCATTAATTATTTGACTGCATCAGGAGTTTTTCATAAACACTAAGTAAAACTATAATTAATTTTTATACATTTGTTAGAATTTTAAAATATTGTTTGAGTATCTACACAGGTTTATTAAATTCGTTGGTATGTTTGCGATATCGTATGTATAAGTTCTTCCCTAGCTTTCGCCTTTGTACATGTCGCGTCTTGTTTAGCCGCTGCACTCTTTAAACTCTCCTCCACCCAACCGGGAGACACAAAGTTGCCATTTTCATTGCGGTTGCTGGACTGATCGGGTCGTGACGGTTAGCTAGGATCACAGTGTTTTGATATATTCGATTTTAAATGAACTAAAAGCGAGGTAGGTAATCTATTATTATGGTGGCAATTTGATATGATATTGTAGTGCTATAACTATTTTTATTTTTATTTTTTTAGTCCTAAAATGAGTGGACCAAATAAGAGAAAATGAACCTATAATTTTAACACAGACTGGGAGGAATCATATTGTTTCATTAATTGAAAAGGTAAATGTGTTTGCCTGTTGTGTGGCAGTAGTATTGCAGTGCCGAAAAAACA
The DNA here is from genome assembly GCA_004027555.1 of Craseonycteris thonglongyai. Taxonomy (NCBI): domain Eukaryota; kingdom Metazoa; phylum Chordata; class Mammalia; order Chiroptera; family Craseonycteridae; genus Craseonycteris; species Craseonycteris thonglongyai. The sequence goes on from PVKE010012657.1 coordinate 37,061, forward strand.
TAATGTTGAACGTCACTTTCAGACAAGTCATACCACTTTTGATACGAATTATCCACTTAAATCTGAAGTAAGAAAGAAAAAAATAAATCAACTAAAATGAAGTTTAACTACTCAACAGACTGTTTTCACTAGACATGTGGAAAAGTCTAAAAAGGCAACCTTTCAAAATTTCTCACATGCTCACAAAGAAGAAAAAACCTTTCCAGGATGGTGAATTGTTAAAAGAAGCATTTCTGACTGCTGCCGATTGTTTGTTTGAGGAATATTCTAACAAGCGTGAGATTATGTTGGCAATACAAGACCTACAGTTGTCAAATAACACAGTCACAAGAAGAATACACACAATTTCAAAAGACTTGCAAACTCAGTTAAAGACTGACTTGGAAATATGTGACTGCTTCTCTCTGCAATTTGATGAGTCAACAGATATATCAGACACCGCACAGTTGGCAGTTATGGTGAGAATGATATTCACAGTAAAAGAGGAGTTGTTGCAAATATTACCAATGAAAGGACAGACGAGAGGTGAGGATATTTATAAAACTTTCAGAACATACTCCAGGTCAATAAACATGCCTTTGCGTAAGTTGTCTGTGATAACTACCCATGGGGCACCAGCAATGGTTGGTAAAAACAAAGGGTTTATTGCCCTTTTCAGGAAAGATGAATCATTTTCAAACTTTATGTCCTACCACTGTATTATCCATCAGGAAGCTTTGTGTTGTAAAATACTGCCCTTTGAACATGTTATGAAAACAGTCACAAAGATAATCAACTCTATTCGAGCAGCTCCATTGCAACACCGACTTTTCAAGGCCCTGTTAGAAGATACTGAAGATAA
>PVKE010012658.1:0-14229 GCA_004027555.1 Craseonycteris thonglongyai
TTCTTCTTTTTCATGTTCTTATTTTTCAAACACTAGAACTTTAAGATCCAGTAGGAGCAACCAGCTTATTATTCTACCTTCATCTTTATGCATCCAAGATTCTCTGATGTAAAACTTTTACCTATTACCGGTACTCTTAACACGCTTGCCTTCATTTTTTATTCCAAACACCTCCTACGAAATAATCTAGGTCAATCATATCATTCGAACAGAGTGAAATTGGTTAAAATAATTAAACTGAAGTATCATAGAGAAAATTAAAATAATAAAAGCCAGATACAATATAAATAAACTGACTCATAGTCTTCAAACACAGTTAAATCTTCACTGACTTGTATATATCAGTCTTCCCAGAGGACTCCAGTAATTTTTCCCACCTTCTCAGTAATAAAATTAAACTCTTATTTAATTTATTTATTTGATAGATGTACATATATCACTTGCAGAGCTTTCTGTGTGTCTGTCTTCATTGGAAATTGAGGCCATCTATCAAAACATTCCTTTATTTAGCTCTATGTGTCCTGCCAACATTTGCCCATTTGAATATTCATTCCTACATTTTTATTTATGCTTACCTTAGTGGAAATGTAATTCAATTTTACATTGTTTTCTCTCTCTTCATGTCCTAGTCATCTCTCTCAAATTAAAAATAAGTAATAATAATAATTGAATAATATATTCCTCTATGTATTTACCAATATTGTTATTTTCATTCATAATCTCTAATTCCCACATACTATTTACTTCTCAAGTAATTAATAACATTTCAGTGATTATCCTGAAATAACCCTACCCAACATTATCAATGACCCTCCTTTAGACCAAGGAGATAAAAACTTAACTGATAAACTTCCTTCAGTATTAGAATTGATGCACCCTGTTTTCTTAAAAGTCTCAGTTTTCTAATTTGCGGTATTAATTTGTTGTTTGGATAGTCCTTTTGGTTATATTTTAAAGTCTTGTTTATGTATGCACGTTGCTTTGCTAGTACCTTAAATATCCTGGAGGGTTAATTCTTTAGTTGATGTTTTTTGTAAATTATATACCTCTCAGAGATTTCCTTTGAATGCATTGTTTGTAGTACCCTACAGATCTAATTTAATACAAATATTCCAGTTCTTAATATACTACATATTATCAAGTTTTTTTTAATGATAACAAAACTTGTGTAAATGAGTCCAGAATACTCATTGAGCTCCAAATATTTATATTTAATTTCCCATTGGATTTTCTACTTTGATATATCTAATACAGCTACCTCTAATTAATATATTTATACTTCAGCTTTTCCTCAAATCTATCCTGTCATGATACACTAACATACCTTTATTACTTTTCACTGGCACCACCATCTGCACAGACATTCTAGCTATGTGGTTTGCTCTGGACTTTCACTTAAGGTGACCAACCGTCCTCCTTTAGAGAGGACAGTCCTTCTTTTGGAATTTCTGTCCTCCCTCGAAAAGTCTCTTCCTAGATGTCCTCCTTTTTGATATGTAATACTAGATGTCCTCCTTTCTTTTCTTTTTCTTTTTTTTGTTTGTTTCTGCAATCGATTTCTGGGTGTTTTTGTTTGTTTGTTTGTTTGTTTATTGTTAAATTGATTGAGGGGACATTGATTGGTAACAATTAGATAGTTTCTGGATGTACAAGTCCATATCATATCACCTATGCTTTGTGTTATGTGCTCACCACCCAGAATCAGCTGTCCTCCTTTTCATTGGAAAAAAGTTGGTCAGCTTACTTTCTCAAAACTGATTTCTTCTTCATGATGTCTACACGCTTCATCATCATTTGGCTATTTCCTACTATACTAAAAAAATAATCTCAAATTTATTGCTCTTGAAAAGCTTTAGCTGAGCCCCTACATTAACTTAAGACTATTCCGTGCTATTCTACTATGTGTCACTTTATATTGTAAGAGCTCCTGGATGGTTTTCTTCACAAGATCACCTTTGAGATGGAATTCAAAAAGTGGTTGAGTAGCCAGAGTTTTCAGAAACATTGCTATGTCTTGTTTATTGATTTTGGATTTTGTCTGTGAGAAATTTCTGAAACTTCACTCAAATTAATTTTTTTAGTAAATATTTTAACTGTATATTTCCCCATGCATCCTATAATGGTATCCCTGTAGAAGTTCACAGAGACATATGATCAACTTTCACTACATGTTCATGATATAGATTAAGTAATCAAGAAAACTGTTAGAAATCACTAGTTATTTAATGTACTACATCGTTAATGATGGAAGTTTCACAGTAATATGTGTTCATATGTAAAAAAATAAGTGCAAAGCATACAGCAAGATACCTTACAAATACATGTTTTATGTAAAGGTTTCGTAACAGTTTTTCTGTAATGATAAGCCAGTTTTGTTCACTGATAAGAAACAGGTCTTTTCAGACCTATATTGTCCTATATTCTTATGGGCTACTTAAACTTGGTTATATAACTTCATGAACTTATTTTTTCAATTACATTTTCATCATTTCATTATTTATTTTTTATAAATGGAATTGATTAAGAACTATTTCTATGAAACAAAAGGTTTATCAGCAAATGTATATACAGGGTCTAGCAGAAGTAAAGCTCCTTTATTATGAGCTGGTAATGCTCCAGCAGAGTGATACTTCTATCGGACAGTGTGTGTTTGGTGGGAGGTTGGGGGGGATAGGTGTCAAGAAATTCCTGGAATAAAGGCAAAGAAGAGTAAAAAAAAATGATAAAAATTATATTTATTATTTTTCTTTTCATTATATTCCCCCTTAACTCTAATAACTTTTCAGATCTTTCAACAACTTTATATCCTCAAAAAATTTTTTTTGTTTTTGCCTTCAAATTACAGCTTTAAGCTCTTTGTTGTCTGTAAATTATTTTATCAAGTTGTTTTTCTCATATTTGGAAACAAATAATAATCAGACAGAGCCAGGTCTGGACTGTAGAGAGGGTGGTTTGACGTTTGGAAGTCACAGTCGTGAAAAGTAGCCAATGCAACATTGCTCTTGTGCACAGGCATGTTTTCCTGCAAGAGCAGCATCCCTTTGGTCCATTTTCCTCTTCTTTTCTCCTATACATATTCTTTCAGCTGTTTCAGCAGACTGGAATAGTACTCCATAGTTACTGGGACACCTTTATCCTTGTAATTGATCAGCAGGATACCATCCATATAGCAAAAGCAATAACCATGATTTTCCCAGCCAATTGCGACACCTTGGACTTCTTAGTGGGTGGTGTGCCCTCTTCCTGACACTGTATGGACTCTTGCTTTGACTCAGCTCATAATGATGAACCCATATTTCATCTCCAGTGATAATCTGGTTTAAAAACTTCATCTTTGTTACAGATGCATGGGTCCAATAACTGTCGTGAATACTTGGCACACCGTTGTTTTAAAGCAGTGTGAGCATTCTTGGTTCTTATCTTTCACTTTTTATTCAATCTGGCATCTTCTACTACAAGTGTTCAACTTATTTGACAATGTCTGAGGAAGTGGCCTCAACAGGGTGTCTTGGATAGAGGTCATCTTCAATTGACTCTCTGTCATGCTTGAAAAGGCTGTGCTAATTGTAAACCATGGATTTTCCAAGGTAACAGTCCTGGTAAACCACTAACATCTCTTTCAAAATGATTTGAGATATCATCCCTTGATTTGTGAGGAAATTAATGACAGTGCAAAATTTAATTTTATCCATACTTGGGGTTTTCTTCATGTTCGATGTGCTTCTCCAGCAATATCTGAAAAAACACGGACGCAAGTAGGATGAAATTTGGTAAGTATACTAATAAGTCACACAATCAAACTATGTGCAAGTACTCCCACCTTTTTGATAACCTACCATTCTGTTAATTTCTCCAACACTGAAATACTAATGGATTCTGAAGCAATTGAGAATGCACTTTAATAATCTTGATATAAAGCTATATTATTATTAAAAATTTCCAAATTACTTATAGAATTATAATAGCAAGAAAACATGTTACTTCATGTTACAACTTAAATTTTTACCTTGTCCTCTTCAATATGCTTCAAGATTTATAGCATTTGACATTCTCCTTACAATACTTAGTATATCCCACCAGTGAGCACTTAATTGATAATGAAGAAAATCTCTCTGTATCTGTGGCATATGTTTAGCATCTGTTTCAGGCTATAATTTAAAATGTATGCCTTATGTTTGAAACTACAGAATTAAAAACATGTTTTTATTTTTCAGTTTATTTTTTAAATTTTTGGCTGAGCAATGAGATTAAAATTATAATAAAGACTTTCACTTTTAAATTGTGCATCACTTTTAAATAATCAAAAGCACAACTCATTTAATTATAAAAATTGATGTATAAAATATTTCTGTTTTTCTAGTTTGTATGTATCTATAAATATTCATCTTTGCAATATGTGGGCATGCATGTCATTTACCAAGTTTCTGATATCTAATTAGAGTTCACTGTTAAGTAAAATGTCAAATTTAGACCTATGGTTTAATCTTTCTTTATAAATATTGTGAACAGGAAAAGAGAATGAAGTTTGAAAAATCCCTGTTTACAGTTGTCATGCCTTGGCCAAAATTAATGTATCTCACACCTCTATGAAACCAACAAGCCATATCCAACATCGTGAAAATTTTCTTTTATATGGTATTTCTTTCCTATATTTTGGTTAAAAAAGAATCACCTTGTATTCTAAAGGGAATTATTCACTTCATTCTATTTGTTTCCAGGGAAGATGCTGTTAATAGAACTTACTTCTCTCTCATATGTTATTACCTGCTATTAGGAGAGTGGTCCAAGCAGGTTTTAGCTCCTGGTAAATCAAATCTTGAGTGCGATGTTGCCTTTAGGGTGAAGTCAATACACCCAATATACAATTCACATGCTCCAAATGGAAATTTCTAGAACTATGAATATTTTTGTCCTTCATTAGAAATATTTATTTTCCTTTCTATCTTCTCTCTCCTTTTTGTGTTTAAGTTGTAGCTCTTTTGGAAGTTAATTTATTTTTTTAATTAAGTTATTTATAGTGGATTTCTGTTCTTAGATACAAAATAATTCTAATAGATCTATTACATCAAAGAATTATTGTGAGAATTAAATTTCACTGATTAAAATAATGTGAAATTGCCTATTTAATAAGTATTTGATTTTAATAGGACAGACGAATAACTGTTGTTTGCCACCTTAATTACCCCAATTCCTATTAACTACTTTCATGATTGTTGTAAACACTTCATGAATTTTGTTTTAGTATTTGGGAATCATTGAATGTCAGGCCTCAAATATTGCCTAGTCTGAATTAGACAGAGTCTGTCAAAACTACGAATGTCATTTTATGAAAATGAAATATAAGTGTAGGATTTAAATAATTGTCTTTGTATTTAAAGAAGTTGGTCATGATCATGATTTCTGTATGTAACTTTTTGCTTGAAGAGAAAAACACTTGATGAGTCATTAAACTCATAGATTATACTAGAGATATTTTTGTGTGCACAATTGTAGCCTGTGATGCTTGCTATACCATAGGTAAGAGGTAAATCTTTGTTGAGAAAATTATCATCTTTGAATGACTCTTGCCATTTGTAATTCCACTTGTTAGGCTTATAATAATTGCAATCCATCTGTTTCAAATTAACCACAGCTCTTATCTTTAATTACTTCACAGAAAAATTGCAAATGTAGTTAGCTTAGTAAAGCCATGTATGAACGGATATATATATATATATATATATATATATATATACACACACACACATATATATACACACACACATATATATGAATATATATATATAAGAATGTATATAAATACATATATGAATAAATATATATATATATATATGCTGCCCAGAAAGTATGCCACCATGTAATCTGAAAAATAGAGGCATTTATGGCTGGAATTTTCCAGACACCATACAGACATTATGCACATTATTCATGATGAAAGGTCTGTTTACCATACTGAAAAGTATGGTGGGCCCCTACTGGGCTTGCCTACCCTGAAATTGGCCAAACCCACAAAACACACATCCTGTCTAGCAAATGCAGAATATCCTGCTCACCAACCCAGGACAAATTTTCCACCACCCATTCCACCTGTTTAACCTGTCCTATAAACACCCAAGACCATCTCCCAGTTGGGCCTAAAACCATCTTAGGCTCAGCCCGGCAGTGGCAGTTACTGCTAATAAATCTGCTTGCCTGAACTCTTGGTGTTTTCCTCTTTTGGAAAACCTTACACATACTTATGGAGATAAAGAAATTTGATTTATCAATCTTCTGATTTAAATAACATTTAAATACAAAATTCTGACACCTAAAACAAACTATAGCATTAAAATGGACTATGCCTTCAAATTGCCTATTATGAAACTATAATTTTTTAACTAACTTTCATATTTTTGAATATGTATTGCATAACCAGAGTCTGGAGTAACAGGGTGGATATAAACATTGTAATTATAAAAAAAATATATGCCATATAATCATGTATATTATCTATAAGTAATATATCAAAGTTTATAAAAGGTTTGTTTAAAAATTAATAAAGATTACCATAAAATATATGAACTTAAATCACTTAAATTTGCTAATGTGCCATAATAGACTAAGGAGTAAAGAATTTAGAAATAATGAAGACAAAGGAGAATCAACCGCTAATGTAGAAGCTGAATTTGTTTTCTTATTTTCCCCACCAAATGCAACATTTATTTTAATGACAACCTGTTTGCAAATACAGGATAGAACTACAAAACAAGTTACATTGTTTATAATGTTTCTGAGAGTTTAGCTAATCTACTCTGTACTGCTGCCTTAGCAACCATTTTGTTTGGCCAAAGCAGCTTGCAGGGACCTTAATGTGACGCTAGCTCCCTCATGCAACTGCATGCTCTATATCTTGTGACCAGTAGTCTCCCTGCCTCCCAAGGCCTTCTTGTGCACTCTTTAGATCAGACCCATTGTGGCTTGCCCAAACTCTACTGGTTGGTTTAGAAATAACTAACTCGGCCTTAGCCCAGGAACCCCAAAGCACTCCACTCATAGACCCAAGTAAATGCACGTGGTCCAGTTCCTATTGCTTCCTCCCTGCACTCTGCCTTGACTTACCCACCTGCTCCTAAAGGCATGCCATGGACTTCCTGAAGGACCTCTGAGTAACAAACTTCTTTACTTCAATTTCTCTACATCTGCACTTGAATACGGCTCACCTGCCAGCACTCTGTGCTTAACAATTGTAAATGATTAAGAAGCAAAAAGAAAATTGCTGAAAATAAAATAATAGTCTGTGGACAACTAATCCAAATCACTATAAATAAAGATGAGGTGCAAATCAATCAAAGAATATGCTCAAATTTATACAGTTATCCGAAGAATTAGGCCTTCTGTCCCTTCCACCCAGGTTTTGTTTTGGTTTTGGGCCTATGACCCTGGACATCCCTTTTCTTAAGCACTTAGTTCGTGGATCAGGATATTTATGTCTTAGGATAAGTATTAAACCTTAAAAAGAGATTCTGGCCACTTAAAAATGATAGTCACTTTCCTTACCCCTATCAGTTGCTTTTTTTTTTTTTTTTTAAAGTTAATGTGTTATTTTGTATTTTGGCTTGTTTATGGCACTTCATGCCTAAAATTAAATTGTTTTTCTCTGGCTCCATGTCTGTCTTTCAACATCCTTGGAGGCAGGAGCCTTACCTCCCTTGTTTTCACACTCATATCTTTATAGCCTAGACAATGACACATAGGAAATATGTAATATATACTTTTGTAATGATGTATTGAGAATTGCTCACATCTAAAGTATCAATTCCTCAGGGGCTTTATATCACCCTCCCATCTGTAGTAGCTGTGCCCAGTTTGTCACCAAACCTTGCCAGATGCTACTGTAATTGAACAGCCTACTAATAGAAACATTACTAAATTATGTAGCACAATATATATTTACCATGTGCTACACATAGTCTGACAATTTTAAAGATTTATGTTTATTGTTTTTGATAGAGAGAGAGAGAGAGAGATACAGAGACAGAGATAGAATGGGGAGGACACAGAACAGTCTCCATAGTTGCACATCATTGGTTTGTCCACATAGTTTCATTCCACAGGTGGGCGGGGCTGCACAGGGCAGGAACTGGGCCCGGGTCTTGCCCCTGTGAGAACTGAACTGGGGGCACTCCCCAGTTCAGCATATGGGTCCGCATGGACCGGGGCCGGGATTTGATCCTCGGTCCCCAGGGCTGCAAAGTGAGAGCTTAACCCACTGAGCCATCCTGGCTTCTCCTGACAATTTTAATATAATCAATATGGGTAAACTAATAACTTATGCTATTATATATATTTGCTCTATTGATCAAATTAGCTAAATACTGTGCTATGCAGATATACTTAAAATAAAAACTAAAAAAATAGCTGAAACAGACTGCTAATATTGATATAAACTTTCTGTGCCTCAGTTACATTATAATTAAAATGGTGATAATAAAAGCATGATTATTATAAGGCTATAAACTTATAGTAAGGCATCTAAGTGCTTTGTAGAGAGGCACACAATTAAGCTGACCAGAAGTACTATTTTAAAGTGGGACAAAAAACCAATGGTAATGTCTGGTTTCAAGCAGTATGTATGGTCAGCCTACTGACACCTTGAATTCAGCCCACTAAGATTTGGCTGACCACATGTACCATTTGAAACAGGACAGTACCATTGCTTTCTGTTCCATTTAAAACGGTGTTTCTGGTCAGCATACACATAATAAAAACTGAATAAGCATTAGTAATTATTAGGTGTTAAAATTTAATCTCCTTTTATGTTTCTAAATATTCTAAAATTTAGATGTTGACTATATTCAGGCAATAAACAATTTTACTTGTGTTTAATTTTATTTGGCTCATCAATACCTGTAACTGAATAGTGAAGCCAAATGATTTTTACCAACACTCAATAATTTTATTTTCACAAAATTTGATGTGTTAATTGTTATATATTTTTATCACCCATTAGCATATATTTCAATTTAATTACTCAATACACAATTACAGCAGGAAAGATAATAGTAGGCTATGAATGGAAGCCATAATTGCTTCTATAAAACTCTTGTGATGACTCCATTTTATTTCCACTAGTATTTTATTGGCTATTTCTTTTTTATTTCTTCAGTTGTGCTGTAAAGCAAGGGGCAGATAAACAAATATGTGACTGTTAACCTAAAGTAAAGTGTTTATTTAAGATTTGTTAAACAGAAACTTGTGAGGAAGAATGCTTTCCTGAAAGACAGAGTATAATGAGCCACATGCTAGCCAGAAAGAGACCAGGTTGAGGGCATGAAGTTTCAACCATTAGCAGCAGCAGAGCTAGCTGAAGACAAACGTACCTGCTTTCCTGGGGTTGAAGGGGCTGTTTTACAGTTAGTTTGGAGAAGAAAGATGTTAAGTTGTTCGGAAAGAATTTACATTGTCTGTAGATAAGCGGGGAGGAAAATGTGAAGTGGAGCCTGTTCTGGGATAGGTGGATAGTCTGTAAGAAAAACATATTGCTGTGTTTGGATTTGTCATGGGCAACCGCCCAGAAAGTTCAGGGTCAACAAGATGCCATGGTGCCTGGTGGTTGGCTAGATAATTACTGAAATAGCCTCCTGGAAGTTGATTCAAAGTTTCAACATACATTGAGGAATGTGAGCAGGTATTTTGGTTTTGTTTTGTTTGGGCTCACCACTGTTAACTGATTAACCTCCCTTTTTCTCTTCCTCACACCCTCTGGCCTGCTGTGATTTCTCTTGTCAGCTCCAAAATAATAGTTATTTGGGAAGCACAGATTCAAACAGAAACCCAAATAGTGTTCTGATTAGAGGGTAAAAGCAAGGTGTTTTGTTTTTTTGTTGTTGTTGTTTGTTTTTTTAATGACAACAGGAAGAGGAATAATTATATGAATAGACCAAAGGAATATCTTTTGGTGTTAATAAGTCAAGGAAGGGAAGCCGGGATGGCTCAGCAGGTTAAGCGCTCACTTTGCAGCCCCGGAGACCGAGGATTGAATCCTGACCCCGGCCCTGGCCCCGGTGGACCCACATGCTGAACTGGGGAGTGTCCCCAGTTCAGTTCTCTCTCTGGCTCTGTATCTCTCTCTCTCCCTCTCTCTCTGTCAAAAATAATAAATAAATAAATAAATTAATTAATTAAAAAAAATAAGTCAAGGAAGGTGTTTCTGTATGTGCAAATAAGCTATTCTTTAGCTATACGTGGTTGTGCTCATTCCTGAATTATCAGTCCAGTAGTCAGGGTGTCTGCTTTCCTGTTAGTTTTTTAAACAGTTATTCAGAATATGATGTTGGTCTGGCCCTGAACAAAGTGTATTATGCCCCAGTTCAAATATTCCAAAGGTTTGAGGAGTAAGACGTTCAAAGCACTTTCTCTGGGATAGCAGCTCCAACTCCATTCTGAAGTGGCTCCATCTCTATATATTTTCCATATGACAGAGACTGTATGCAGCCTACAAATCAATTACTAGAATATTTTTATCAGGCTGCGTATAGAAAAAAAACATTTGCCAGACCCGAGGAGCCACACGTGGTCAAGTCTGTTTACCCCTCTTTCCTTCTCCTTTGCCTCTGCCTCTGCATAATTTCGCTTTTTAGCATTTTCTTATTTCTCCTTTATCAACTTTTTTATTTTTGTTGTTAATACCTCTTTTAAAATGTAAACAACATTCCAAGCAACTAAGTCTGGGCCAGACTTGGCCCTCCTGCCATATCTTGCTGAGCCTTAGTCTAGATTTTATAACAAATACGTTAAATTGATCATAATCTACTTTTAACTAATACTACACTACTTCTCCAAGTAGTTTAGTAATCTGACAATAGTATAGCTCTATCCACTTTCTACATATCTTATACATTCAATAGTGCATTTTCACATTTTTAGTATTGCTTTGAATACTTAAACATTATATAAAGAGATTTTAAATAATGTAAAATTTATTTTATAATTACTCAGACTTTACCATTTTCAGCATTCTCCATTCTTTTCTGTAAAGCCACGTATCCATTTGTTTTACTTTGCATTTTGCCTTGAGAACTTTCTCCCCCATTTCTGTTAGTACAATTCTTCTGGAAGTGAGGACAGACTTGCAGCTTTGATCTGTCTGAGTATTTATTTTGCTTTAGTTTAAAAAAAAACATTATTTCAGGGTATAAAATTTCAGGTTGACTATATTTTATTTGTTCACTTTTGGTCCTCTAAAGATGCTGTTCCATTGCCTTCCAGATTGCAATGTTTCATTGAAAATATTCTTACTTTATAGCTATCTAGTTAATTTTCCTTTTAATTGGATACTTTTAATAATCTCTTTTTATTAATGGTTTTCAGTGAATTGACTATGATATGTCTTCTTATAATTAAGTTGATTATAATATGTGCTTCTCTCTTTATGTTTATTCTTCTTGAGTTGCATTTATTGACTCTGGGAATTATAATTTTCTTATCCTTTGAAAAATCTGGAGAAATAATTTTATCAATTTTTTTTTTCTTTCTTGACTCCTCCTGGACTCAACTGCTAATTTATTAGACATGTTCTACTCAATTTCATTTTTTTTCTCTGTTTCACTTTGAGTTCACTGCCATTTCTACATCTTCACATTCACTGTTCTTTTCCCTAGCATCCCAAATGCTGTTTATTCCATCAATTGTATTTTTCATTTCAGATACTTTATTTGTCATCTTCAGATAATCAACTTAGAGTTTTTATATGTTCCATTTTTCTTTTATGTTTTTTCTTTTCTTTTCATCTCTGAACATATTTGTAATATATATAATAGCTGTATTAAAATGTTTTCCTGCCAATCCATCATCCCCATAATCTCTGGTTCTATTTCCATTTTCCTGGTATAGGTCATATATTACTGCTTTGTTGCATGCCTCCTCAGTTTTCACTAGATGTCTGAATTTGTGAATTTCATATTGAGACTACTAGAAATTATAGCATTTTCAAGAGCGTGGGGCTTTGTTTTGGCACACTGTCTATGTCTGATCTCCTAAAATTTTATTTGCAAACTTCATCAAGACACAGAATAGACTTTCCTCTAGGGCTCCTCTATGAAGGCATGAATGTTCTGAGGATTCTACCTAATATACTTTTATTACACGGACTTTCCACTTTGACTTTTTGAAATGTGAAAGATTTTAGTTTTACATGAGCTTAGGGCATTGTTTATCCTACAACTTTCCAGCCTCAAGAAGTCTCCACCACAAACAACAGCAGATTAATATACAGCCAAAAAAGTTAGGAGATCCCTCTTCAGACCTTCACATTTTCTGATTGTGTTCTCTAATCACTACTGTTCTGCTCCATGAATTCTAATTGTTTTGGCCTCCCTCTATCTGCTCAACTCAGGAAGTCATTGGTCCCTGTTTAGATTTCATCTCTTCACTGCAGCCTTGAAAGTGTCTTCAGCAGTACACTAGGTAAAATTCAGGGCTCATTATATTGGTTTCTCTTCCCTAGGGGATAAAGTCCTGTGCTGACTACAGTTTATTGTCTGAAACCTGTTGTTTCATGTATTTTTTCTGGTTTTCCAATTGTTTATGGAGGGAGGACAATTTCCCTAACAATGAGTTCTTCATAGCTTGAAACAGATTCTTGAAATAATTTTTGATTTAATATTTTATTTTTTATTTATTTATTTTTTTAAGATTTATTTTTATTGTTGACAGAGAGACAGAGAGAGAGACAGACAGTGAGAGAGAGAGAGAGGCAGAGATAAGGGGGAGGGCCCAGAACAGTTTCTATAGTTGCACATCATTGGTTTTTCTACATAGTTTCATTCCACAGGTGGGTGCGGGGCTGCACAGGGTAAGAACTGGGCCAGGGTCTCACCACAGTGAGAACTAAACTGGGGGCACTCCCCAGTTCAGCATATGGGTCCACACGTGCCAGGGCTGGGATTCAATCCTCGGTCCCTGGGGCTGCAAAGTGAGCACTTAACCCACTGAGCCATCCCGGCTTCCCCTGATTAGTATTTTAGTATACTAGAGGGGCAATTTTAGAGGTTTATTCTTGAGTTTTCCCATTACAAAAGCTACTGTCTGACAAACCAAGACAAAAAAAAAAAGAAAACAAAACTGAGTAGGTTCAATTAAGTATTTTAGACCAGGCACATTACCATTGGTTTTTTTTTTCAAACCTGGTAGATTCATGTGAGTTATATTTGGTCCAGTCCTCAATTTATTAACATCCTCTTATGTTTCATTCTACCACAGTGATACTTTGAGTCCCTTGATATTAAAGAAATATTAGATCCAGTATTCAACCTTCCACAAAATGTTACTTTTTCCTTCATCTACTATATTATTCATGTTAATGGACAAATGTCTCTGTGAAGAATAATGTGGGAAAGAACTATTATATACATTTTCTATGGTAATACAGACAGGGTCCATCTTCCTAGGTACTCAGACTCTCTATCTAATAATGGATTGTGGAACTGAAAATAAACCCAGGTCTAGACTTTTACTGTTGCCACTCTTCTTCAGTCTCCTGGTTTATTTTATAAATCAAACCATCTTTGATTTATTTTGATTGATAAATTCCTTTGTTTCTACTTATCTGTCTTTACTCTAGAGACACCATGAAAAACCATCCTGGTAGCTCTGTAAAAGACAGGCCCTCAGGCTGCCACTCTGTCATTGTTATATTAAAATAATTATTTCCACCTTGTTTCCGATGGTTAAAGGCCATTATATTAATGCTCTTATATTGGGATCCTATGCTCACCTCTACTACTAGGGAAGCCAGTTGTTAAATAGCCTCCTCAGGCTACAAAAAGGAGGCACCAAATAAGCTTGTCAGAGGTATTAGTACCCTCTTGCACAAGTACATTTCTTATCACTGTGGTTAACAGTGACAGATTCTGTGTCCTCATACAGAATACAGTTGGCTTGCATGGTTTCAGCCTTCCGACCTACTCTTCTCATTTTGCAAAGCTTTTTTGTTCTAATTTTTCATGGGTTTCCATAAAAGTTTATAATTTAAACCTTATTTAATATAGATATTTACATTTCCAAGTTTTAAAGAATCAAAACAGGGGAAGCCAGGATGGCTCAGCAGGTTGAGCACTTGCTTTGCAGCCCCAGGGACTGAGGATCAAATCCTGGCCCCAGCCCATGCAGAACCATATGCTGAACTGGGGTGTGCTTCCCATGCAGGAGACCCCCAGTTTGGTTCTCAGCCCCCAGCTCAAAGAAGGTTGC
>PVKE010012658.1:24039-38097 GCA_004027555.1 Craseonycteris thonglongyai
CTCTCTCTCTCTCTCTCTCTCTCTCTCTCTCTCTCTCTCTGTCAAAAACAATTAAAAAAATTAAAAATAACAAAATATTTTTGCTAATCACACATATCCCCCATAAAGTCCTCAATGTGCGCTATGTATGTGACTAAACCCAATTAAAACCTCTATATAAACTTTTAAGATTTAGCAGATGGGTGTAGAAAATTATTCATCTTGAGGCTGCCCAACACAAGCCTTGTATGTAAGTTTCTTTGCTTATTAAACCTACCACCTACAAATATGGAGTGTTCTGCCTTTTTCTTAGGTAAAGCATACAACTGAATTTGAATCATCACACTGAATGCCATAATTATGGAGATAATAGATATAATTAAAAAATTGCGATTTAATTAATAGTGCCAATTGTTGAGCTTATTTCTCTTATTTACTGGTTTACTTTTTAATAGTACAATACAGATTTTCTTGGTGACAGGAAAGTGACTCAATTAAATTGTGAAAACAAACAAACAGGTAAGTCATAGCAATAGAGAAGAAGAGATCGCTTTTATAAGCTTTTGGAATAGGTTACATCTTTGGCTTAACATTTGGGAGCTAGTAGGTATAAAATTATCAGTAAAATGCCTGACTATTCTTTTTTTTATTCTAGTCTTTTTATTTCTCTCATTTATATATGGTACCCAATTCTCTTTATTAAATTCCTTGCTTGAGTAGGTTGATTGTGTTCTGTTTTCTTTTCCAAAATCCTATAGAGGAATACCATAAATATTTCCATAGAAGAATTTTAACTTACAAATCCATCTGCCAAATATTTAAATGCAAGGAATGTAAGTGAACACTCTCTTGAATATGCTTACAACGTATTAGAAAATAACAATGGTTAAAATTTATATTTATAATGTCCATAAAAGTCATAGACATAATAAAAATAGATGATATTTATAAGGGGAAAGTTAATGAAAATTATGTATGAAAGATCTTAACTTTTTAAAATTAATATTCCCTTTTGAGAGGTAACTACTTCTATGTAGGCTTTCCTTTTAAGCAAATAAATGTAACTATCATGCACTATTTCAGAATACAAACATATCTATTTATTTCAATTTGTTTTTGAGTGACATAAAAATTCTACTAAATATATTTTTATGTTAATTTAAAATTGAAATACCAACAACCACTAGTTCAATAAAAAAGAAAATAGTGTTGCTTCTAAAAATGAGAATTAGGAAAGAATAATTGCTTAAAATAAAAGTTTTACATTATTTTCAAGTCATGTTATACTGATTTGCTTATACATATTTATATATATATATATAAATAATTTGAATAACTGATCAGAGATAAGTCAATATCTTTACCAGATCATTTCATGCCTCAACAAGGCATAAGTTAGCTGAGGAATGTTATCAAAGAAGACATGATCATTGGTTTGACTCAAGTTGCACAGTGGGCAGGAGCAGTTGGGCTGTTGGAGGCTTCCCACTCCCGCCCCTGTGCATGGAAAGTATACTCCTCTTGCCTGTGCTAGAAGCTGCTCAGGACACAGCCATGAAATAGTCATGGGGTGATGAAACTATCTGGATTGGTTACATGACTTAACCCACTTAAGGCCCTCTGTGCACATAACTGAACCCAGTTAAGGCCCTATATGTACATGACTGAAGTCAGTTAGAGTCTCTATACAAATGTTGAAGATTTAGCAGGTGGGTGCAGAAACTACTTATCTTGAGGCCACCCAGGACAAGGCTTGCATGTAATTCCTTTTGCTTATTGAACCTTCCACTTACAAATATGGAATGGTCTGCCTTTTTTTAGGTCTCTCCCTGCCCTCCCTGTAGAACAGGGGTGTCAAACTGGCAGCCTGTGGGCCACATGCGGCCCCCAAGGTAATTATTTGTGGCCCACAATGCTCTGAAATAAAATGAAAATAGAAAAAATTGTTATGAAGAAAATAGCGCTTAGGAGAGATCAAGGCAATACCATACACACAATTCCCTCGTTAACCCTTTAACTACCGAAGACAAGTATACATGTGGCCCAGTGCCTTTCCTGGGGGGCCTGTGGGCGTGTATAAACATGCTGACTCAGTTCCAGCGATGTTTGTAAATGTGATGTGGCCCTTGTGAATCTTGCCTGTTGCACCAAATGGCCCGTGTTTTAATTGAGTTTGACACCCCTTCTGTAGAAGGCTGGTTTCAGACCTCATTTGGGAAGCTCCAGGCCAGATTCATGAAGCAACAGAGGTTAAAACTACATTCAATTTCCTTTTCTTATCTAGATATGTGCAAATGACTAGTTCCAGCCAATGGAAAATCTAAAAATAATCTAAACCACTTCCTGAATTGTCCTTAAAAAAATCTCCCATGTGCAATATATTTTATTTTCCTCTCTCTCTTTCCTTTTATGGAGTCCTTATTGACCACTAGTAAAATAAGTAATCAGAGTTTAAATAGAAGGTTCTAGAAATACTAAAATGGGGGATGTTGGGACGGCTCAGCCTGTTGAGTGCTCACTTTGCAGACCTGTGGTCCAAGGATCAAGTCCTGGTCTGGGCCCCGGCCCATGTGGACCCATGTGCTGAACTGTGTTGCGCTTTCCATGTGGTGGGGGCACCTCCAAATCGACCCCGGGCTTTCGGGGGGCATGCCTCCCATGCAGGAGGTCCCTGGCCTGGTTCCTGCTTTGCATGGCTCTGCACCCACCTATGTGAAATAAAACTATATCAAAAATCTAATGATGTACAACTATGGAGACTGCTCTGGGCCCTCCTCCTTCTTGCTCTGCCTCTCTCTCTCTCTGTCAAGAACAATAAAATAAATCTTAAAAAATACTAAAATGTTCTTAATACATTGATTTTTTTGTGGCTTACTATAGCAGGAAGTCTTTTTACTCTGTTATAACACTTATACTAGTAATTGCCTAGATATCTTGAAATAAATAAAAATTCTGCCTCTTTCCATAAGCTTGAAAAGTAATAGCAACCTATGGGAATATTTTGATTTGAACTCATTGTTATGTATATTTCTTTAAATATATATATAAAAAAAATTAAAATTAAGCTTTGTACCCTGGGAGTGTATAACCTGTTTTCACATTCTAATTGAAAGAGGGTTAAGAAAAGGTTAAAACACTATTGCAAATTTTATAATATAACAGAAGTGAAAGTGAAAAAGTACAAGGGCTGTCTAGAAAGTATTCAGCTATATAATATGAAAATAGAGGCATTTAAGGCTGGATTTGTTCCAGACAGCCCTCATTTACCAGTGAAATACAGTAAACACATAAACTAGGTGATTTTTATTCATTTATTTTCTCTTAATTGGCATATGGACTGCCATGAGAAAAACTGTAGCTAACAAATTATGAGTTGTTATATCTACCTAATTAATGAACTGAAAAGGGGCATGAGCCAATTTAATATAAAAAGAAAGGGTGCACTTATTTTTAATAGTCTGTTTTTATTCATTGAATGATGAATTATATTTAGAAAATGCAAATCTTTTTATTTTGATAGAGCTATTTGTGAATCTTAAAACTACTTAAAACTCAACAATCCTTCAATTTTATGGTTCCAGTTTCTCTGTTTTTCCTCTTCTTACGTATTTTAATGTCCATTTTAAATTAATTCCAGCTATTATAGAAAAATGTTTTTAAGAAGGTAAGCAAAAACAGGGGCTATGATCTGATAACTTTGTAGAGAGTTTTTATGGTTCAAAAAAATTTTTTTCTGGTAATATAATTAGAGGGGAAACAAAACAAATGTAAATGTATGCTTATAAGTACTAAATGCATTTGAAAAATAAAATCTGTAATGTTGAAAATTATAATATTAGTAAAAATTCAGTTTTTTTAAACTTATGGTAATTATAAAATACAAATTTGATATTGTAATATACAATGTGTATAAACTTAAAACAAACTAACAAACTCAAATATACATACTCCAAATTAGAAAATATAAGCCTTTAATTTGAATTACCGTATTTAAGTCTAAAGTAAAATACTTTTCAACTATAGAGAAAAACATTTCATTAAAAAAAGGGTGAACATAAACATATAACAAGTACATATGTTATAATTCTCAATTTACCAATATATCAACAATGTAATGTGCTACCACCAAGCTAAGAATAACCTATCTACAAGTCAAAAGTTGAACTTCTTATAAAGAGGCAAAAGTGATCATACATGAAGACAGACTTTAGTCGTTAAATGCTTTTTATGAACTGTGCTTAGGTCAATATTTTAATACCATGAAATCTAAAGTTTAGTGCAATTATTAGGGCTGATCTTTCTTGATCCTTACCTTGAGCCATAAATGCTTGACTTATTCTCTACTGAATTGATAGGTAGGTAATAGTAATTATTTTCAAAAATCATAAAAAGGAAATGGATTTTGGTTTTCCTTTTTATCATCTCCCACTTCTGAATCCCTTTCTGGAGCACCTACAATAATAAATAACACCAAAATTTAAAAAGTTTAATTGCATACAGTACAGGTAACACAAGCTATTACTTAGCGTCATAGGAATGAATAAAGTGAGCATCTTCAAAAGTAGAAATCATATATTGTGACAGTATAAAAATTATTTTTTAATTATAGACTTCACAAGGTTCTGTGTGCAAATATGCATATTATTTTTCATATAGACTCTGAATTCCAAATTGTTAAAGAAAGAGTATTCAATGACACTTGTTAAAGACAGTAAGGCAAACATTATTCAGTACCATCATGCTAAGTACAGGAACTGCTACAATGGGATTTTACAATGAGGGGAAGAGATGGGGTTCAACCTCAAAAACTGTATTGTATGTAGAAATTTATTGCAGTGGATCAGGGTGAGGGTCATTCGATAGAAAATTATGAAGAAGAAAAAGCAGGAGTAAGGGGGAGTCTGGCTAAAGCAACCTAATAGGATTCTTGCTGAGAAGAGGTGGTCATATATCACCTGAGGGATGGTGGAGGATAGGGTCAGATATCAAGGGTGATCAGGTAATCAGGGCAGTGACCCTAGTTAAACTAAGCAAGTAAGTTTCTTGCTAAAACTTGATTTTATAAGGAAGTACAGAGATGAGCCTAGAAGTTTCAGGAGCCTGACTGAAGTTAGGTCAAGCAAAGAATCTTTGTCAATATGAAGGATCATTGGGTAACTCGAAGTATAACTTTTTAATCTTGGTCCTGTTGTAGTGATAAGTTATTTATATCAAATATAATTCTAAGAATGCTTACAAGAATTTTAAAACTAAATGAGATGCAAATACATATTAAGAATCACTACAAAGATAAATTAATATTTGCTAATGAATGACCCAAGAGTAATAGGAAAAAAAAGATATTGACAAGAATTAAAAGAAAGACAAGGCTAGAATCAGTAGAGTACAAGTGTAGCCAGAGAGGATTAGGGGACAGTTACAATACTTGGAAGAGTTTATCTTTATAGTGCTGCAATTGGCTTGTGTATGGAGTAAAATATCATATTTGAAAGGTAAATACAAATTATAAGCAATATTAAACAATAATACAAAAAATCTATAGTAAAATAAAGCAGAAATTAAGTCCCTAGAGAATAGAAAGAAAAACAATACCCTTTGATTTGGGAAGCAGTTGAGAAAATAAAATGAATATTGAGAAAGTCTATTACTATGATAGCCCAGTCAGTAGAGGAAGGAAATAAGAACATGAACACAGAGTTTGAAAACCACATTAGGACTGGTGATATATAACACAAGCACTGAAAAATTGAAAATTCAAGACATCTGTGGATTATTATATTTTTCTGTTAGATTTCCAAAACTACACCTATTTCTAATATAAAATCTTCTCTGTCTCTTATAAATGTCACTATATTCTAAAATTATTCTATACACATATTTACAAAATTAGTCTAGAGGTCTATCAGAAGGCAATTAGCTTACGATTAAGGAGGTAGGCACCAAAATTTCAGTTGATGTATAGCCATACAGAGAACTACTAATCATGTAAGTTGTCCAGAAAGAAAGGTAAATATATGTTGGGATAGGGTTATTAGAATTGTATTTTTAAGCCATACAAGTTCAGGAAAATAAAATAAAGACATTTAAGAATTTATATATTTTTTAAATTAAAAGTAGGTTGACTTTGCTTTCTAAATGTATAGGAACAACATATGACATTGATTGGGCTGCTTGCTGATAACTCTTAAGTAAAATCACATTTTAACTTTGTACACTGTTTCTGCAGCCATATTAATTTGGCTTCAGTGTTGCACAACAATACTTTTTCATGATATATATCAGTCCAGTATAAATTATAGAATACTGTTTGTACTGCCAGAGAATAATTTGATTTGAAAAATAAGCAATGTCTTTTCTAAATGAATATACTTTTCTTTAAAAGACCTTTTTAATGTCTTGTAGAATTTCATTAATTTTGTTTTTTAAACAAAACCACTTAAATGACAAACACATTTCATTAAGTCAACCTATTTGGGTATAATTCAAAAGATTCAACTCTACTTGACTTGGATTTATTTTACACATGTATTAATAACTACATGTTACCATCAGAATAAGCAATGCTTAAGTGCTCTATGTGATAAATTAGATCTTATTAATGAGAGCTAACATACAAAATAGAGTTTATTAGCTTAGAGTGAAAGACAGCAATAAAGTAACACTGAATAATAGCAAACCTACTTCAAGGTAGTGCAGTTTACTGAAATAGTAAAAAAAAAAAGTCACTAAAACATTCATCCATCCCATTTTTCTACCAAATATAAATTTAAAATATGCATACAATGCCTCAATTTCTTGTTATATAATTTATTTTAGTTAAAAATATATGGAGAAGATCTATATTTGTATCCCTACCTTTTAATAAAATAAGGTTGCTGAGATGGGTTCAAAAAATAAAACAGGCTAAACTGCAATATAAGAAAATGTATGTACAAAGAGGTAACAAATATGAGTAGAGTCTAAAAAATGAGATGGATTTAAAGCTAATTAAAATGATTTTGGTAAATCATGCAATTGTGAAGAATAAATAAATGTAAATTTTATAATTCTAGTAAAAGAAAAAACAATAATGTATTTAATTTCTAAAATCTAAAAAAAATTAGATTACTCTGATGGGGAATAATTTTCTGATAATAATGTACACCCCCCCCCGAGAAAAAAAAATTCTACTTACATAAGTGCATCGAGCGGTCATTAAGCAAAGTATAGAACACATTTATAAATGTCTTCACATACTTAATAGAAAAAAATGTCACTTTTTATTGGACTTCCAACTATAAATTCCAGATGCTTTTTAGATGACTACAAGGGATCGTGCCATGGATACATTGTGCTCAACCCAAACAGAGGTATTGTTTCCGCTATGTAGTTGGTAGGCATAATGATAAGAGAACTGGGGGGTTGTTACTTCTCATACTTAGTGGGAAGAACCATAAATGCTGAACATGCCACTGTAAGAGATCAGTCCTTCTCAAAGAATTGTCCCAGCCAATTTATAAGTAGTGTCTTGGTGAAAAATTCTGCATTTCAGTCCTCATTAGTTTATGTACTTTGAACAATTATTAATCATATTTCTCACATTTTTTTCTTTTTTTTTTAATTTGTTGGAGTGACATTAATTGATATCAATTACATTGTCTCCAGGTGTACAATTCTACATTACATTGTCTATACATCGCATTATGTGCTCACCACCCAGAATCAGCTCACTTTCCATCACTGTGTGTTTGATTCCCCCTCCCTACTCTCCCCCACCCATCTCTCCCACCCACCTCCTGCCCCACCCTCAGGTTATTTCTCACATTTATAGATTATCAAGTGTATCTGTCTACAACGATACCCAAAACACACTAAATTACATAATACATTTATAATCCTATAAGACTATTCTTCATTGTAAGTTATATTTTAGACTAAATTAGAATTAAAGAGTTATCTCTTAAATAGCTATCAAATTATTCCTTTAGTCACAAAAATAAAATTTAAAGGTAATTTTGAGAAATTCAATGGAGAATAATTAATAATTTTAGAGATATATCTTACGTAAAAATCAGAGCATCGATCAGATTTCCTCCCAATATTAAAAAAAATTATTTTCTTTAAAAGCATAGCAAAAAATCACTTATTTAAAGTAATGCCTGCTTATTGGTTTAAAATACTGGCAAATATTAATCAATGATAGCTTATGCTGTAGCTCATTTCTATTTAGCTACAACATAAAGACAAGAAAAAAAATCATGAAAATCTGTAAAATAAAATTATTTTCCAAACATTACAAGAATATAGAGTAATTTCCATTAATTATAAATTATCATTAAATCAGTAATCTAAATGAGGATTCAAAGAATATGTCTACTTTTGCATCATTGGCATCGAGAAAAAAATAATTTTTGAGGTAACTAAGGTCCTCTTATGCTAACTTTCAGAATGAAGTCTAAACAAAATGTTAATCACTATGTGCACAAACTTCCCAGAGTGTCACTCTGCCTTGCTCAGGTGACCCTGCAGCTTTCCCCTCAGCTTATAACAGTGAGCAAGTATGCCATTTAGAGTTAGTAATATAAAAGAGAGTACCTATTTAGTACAAGTAATAGATCTGAAAGGAGAAACAGACAGAGATACAATAAATATAGAGGATTTCAATACCTCACTTTCAACAAAGGATAAATCATCTAGACAGATAATCAATAAGGAAATAATGGACTTAAAACTAGTTGTTATATCAGATGGAACTAACCAGCATATATTCTTGTAGAAAATTCCGTACACTGAAAGAAGAATACATTTCCTTGTCAATTGCATATGGAACATTCTCAGCATAAATCATTTGTTAGACCACAACCAAGTCTGAATAAATATGAGAAGGATGAAGACATATAAATCATCTCTCCAAAAGACAATGGTATGAAACTAGAAATCAATTATTAAAATAAAATTGGAAAATACACAAGAAAATATGGAAGTTAAACAATATCCTTCTGATCAACCAATGCATCAAAGAAGAGACCGAAATGCCAGCTAAGACACTTTAAGAAATGTACAGATCTTTCTCCACCAACCACACCCCTCACCTTATCTCAAATCAATAAAATAAATCTTGAAAGAAAAAGAAAAAAAGAAAAGAAAATTACAGGCCAATATTTCTCAAAAACATAAATGCAAAAGCCTTGAACAAAAAAACATACACTCTCAGTTAGCTGGTATCCATGGAGATTGGTAGATAACAGATAAATGTAAGTAGACAGTCCTTCAATTGGCACTTGAGCAACTGGCACTCTCAAGCAGCAGGCAAAATCTCAAGCAACCGGCAAATTTTTTGCCAGTTGCTTTAATATTTATTTTTGACAGAGAGAAAGAGAGAGAGAGAGAGACAGAGAGACAGAGAGACAGAACTGAACTGGGGGAGCTCCCAGTTCAGCATGGGCCGGGTCCAGGATTCGATCTTGGGTCCCCAGCGCTGCAAAGTGAACGTTTAACCCACTGAGCCATTCCAGCTTCCCCTTGCCAGTTGCTTTAAAGTGCCAGCCAGTTGTTTGAGTTCCAGTTAACAGAGACTACTATACTAGCAACCAAATTCAAGAACACGTTAAAAAAATACAATATGATCAAGTAGAATTTATCTCTGAGATACTAATATACAGTATAATTTGGAGGAAATGTACAACCAATATTAGTACAACAAATTGAATAGTTTTATTTCTATAATGAACCGAAAAGGCAGCTTATACATATTTACCAATATCCCTGTGCAAGAATGATCCCAGCTGCACAAATTCCTTTACCTTTGAATGAATGTAGTCTCTTCCTCGATTTCTATTTTTTTATTTTTATTGTTTTTGACAGAGAGAGAGAGCGAGAGAGCGAGAGAGAGAGAGTGAGAGATACAAAGACAGAAAGAGAACTGAACTGGGGGTACTCCCCAGTTCAGCACATGGGTCCGCACGGGGAGGGGCCAGGATTCGATCCTGGGTCCCCAGCGCTGCAAAGTGAGCGCTTAACCCACTGAGCCATCCCGGCTTTCCCATTCCTCAATTTCTTTAACCTGGGCTTTCACAAGATTTTAATCAAGGATCATTTGAAAACCTGATTATTATAAACACATAGAAGGTCCTTAATCGTGAAACTTTGCCAACAGCCAAGTGGATGATGCTATGTACAGCTCAGTTGCCGTTGTTTCTTAGCCAATTGCAGACATGTATGGAAGTCTGTTAGCCAGCAGTAGGCAATCCTTAGCTGTCCCACTAACTCACTGCAACATTCGACTGTGATAAACAAACATATAGTAAAGCAGAAGTGAAATTCGGTCCTGATATTTTAGTTCATAGATTTTTGATCAAGTGGCACCTCAGCAAGAAACAACCTGAGCAACTTTATGGATATCAATATCTGATGAGATTTAAACCATCAGGTGTTTCACACTTGATAGCATAATTGGGTGAAAATTTATGGGTTCTTGGATGAGGGTAAGAGTTTTCTGCATGTGGGAATAATGTAAATAATTTTGGCCAAAAGGTGATAGAGGAAGATGGGAAAAGTAATGATCAAATTCTTCCTGTCACTTTTTCCAGTGTGAGTCCATCAAGATGTAAAATCTACATCTCCAACTCATGAATTTAGACTTGGTCACATAACTTAATTCCATTAATAGAATATTTTTTAAAAGCAAGATATATGTAGAATCATGTAAAATGTATTCCCATTGGAGCTGCTGTTGGAACCCAGTTATCAGGTAAAGTAGCTCAGGCTAGCCTGTTGAATGAAGAGATACACGATCCTCAGTTGCTCCCATTGCCCTATCAGTGGTCGGCAAACTGAATCCTGCTTTAATTGAAGTTTGTGGAGCATAAATTCCTACAGAAACATTACAGAGAATCTTCTGGAAAACAGGGATCACAACCACCCCTGTGGGGAGGCTGGTAAGAGTAACTCCTAGCTCACTAAGGCCTCCCTGTATCAAGTTCCCAGAGCAGCCAGATCTCTTCCTTCTCAGTTCAGTTCTCCACCTTCTCCAATCCTGATTTCATTTTAAAATAAAAGGGGCTATAAAAACTGAAATTATTCTGGTCTCAAAAAAATTTAAAAACTTTAATAAGTAGAACATTAAGAACTGAAATAATTTCAACAAGGAGGCCAACTGACCTAACAAGTAACTGCTAGTGAACAGCAAATGAATTGACTCTTCCTAGACATTTCATTAAGGCTTCTAACCACCCAGGAAAGAGCAGTACAATTATGCCACTTTATAATCCAAGTTTACAGAAAGTTTACTACCAAATCAAGAAATGTTTGTGTCCACAGATAGATTATTTCTAAAGGATCCCACCCTACCCCCCTCACATAGCCATGTGTCTCTTCTTTTCTCTCCCCATCTCTACGTCAAGAATACCAACTTCACTTCTTCAGGAGGAATGGACAATCCAAGATTATACAGTGAGGCCAGAGAAGAAAATGTTGGGGAGTCAAAAAGCAGGAAACACACATGGCTAATCTAGTCTTCAAACAAGAACTGTCTGTTTCTAATTCATTAAAAAACCCAAGACTTGCAAAGTCTTTTCCACCTGTTACATTAAAAAAATGCTTTTCCATAAGCTGCAGAGTATCTTGATGTACAGTCAACACAATTATTTCTTGTTTGCTAATTTGCTTTAATTTAGTTAACTAATAATTCAGAAATCAGATCCCCTACCCTTGATATATGAGGTGCTATGGCAGACCACAACTAAAGTTTTTTGGTTTTGCCATAAAGAAATATATATTTGTACTTCAGCAGGTAAGTGGAAGAAAATCTCACTGGCTAGAAATGCCAGTGTAAAAATTGTTTCTAAAAAGCTGGGTTCTTAGGCTTTGAGAAACAATTCTGATGATCAATAAAACAGTGAGCCCTACCAGAGGAACAGTAGGGTACAAAAGCCTACTGAAGCTTGCGAGCTGCAGTGAGCCGCAGTTTGCCGACCACTAGGTGATAGCCAGACAGGTGAGTGAAAGCACTGGCATGAACCAATGAGCAACTGACCTCTTTGTGACTAAAAACATGTAAGTCAGATCAACCAACACAAAGTAGAGTAGAGATGAGCCATCCTCACTGAGCCCAGCCTGACTTGCCATCCCCAGGAATCATGGTCAAGTAAAAATATTCTGTTTTAAAACTAACACTAACCTTGGGGTGATTTGATATGTAGCAAGATTGTACTGAAACAAGCACTAACTGAAAATTACCAAAAGGTCTGTCACAGAGAATAATTAAATTGAGTTTTATTTATACAATAGAATTTTATGATGCAATGTAAATGAATAGTCTACAACTACAGAACAACATGGAGAAATCTCACCTGTGTAAACAAAAAGGAAAAAAAGTAGACACAAAAAGGTATATACTGTAGAATTGTGTAAGGTTAAAACTAAATAAAATAAAAATATATAGATAACACTATTCTTTAGTGATAGGAATAAGGGCAGGAGTACCTTATCAGAAACAAACTAAGACTGATTATGATAAACTTTTTAGTGGTGATGAATTTATTTCATATTAGAGGTCTGCAAACTTCTTTGTCAAGGCAAATATTAAATATATTAGACCGAAGGCTCAATTTTAGAGAATCAGCGAACACAGATAGACCAAATGCTGGCTTTAGAAATCACACACCAATATACATTCATGTTTCCACTTCATTTTTGTTTATGTGAGTTTCCTTAACTTTTTAAATATCTTCACCTATATATGTAAAATGCTTTTTCTTATTTTTGAAATCCAAAAGTTATGCACAAATTATCTAATTGTTCATATTGCTGATAACAGAAGACAAGGCTTTCATTTCCAAAGAAAACCAATTTTTCTTATCTATCTTTGTCTAGAACAGCAGTTCCTAAGCATTTTGGCACCAGGGACCAATTTGACAGAGAGGGGGTAGTTTTGGATTGATTCAAGCACCAAATATAGCTTAATTGTCACTTACCACTCACTGATAGCGTTTTGATGTGAGTCTGCAAGCACTTGATTTATTATGGTCTCTGTGTAGTCAAACCTCTTTGCTAATGCTAATCTGTATTTTCAGCTCTACCTCAGATCATGAGACATTAGATTCTCATACGGAACTCACAACCTAGATCCCTCACACACACAGATCACAACAGGTTTCTTGCTCCTATGAGAATCTAATGTTGCCACTGATCTTACAGGAGGCAGAGCTCAGGCAGTTATGCAATCAATGGGGAGTGGCTGTAAATATAGATGAAACTTTGCTCAACTGCCTGCCACTTACCTCCTGCTGTGTGACCTAGTTCCAGACAGGCACCGGTCCATGTCCGGGGGTGACCCAGCTCTAGAACCTCCAGGACAACATGGAATACCACTGTCTCTGCAGAGACCCTGTATTTTCTAGTATTTTGTAGAAATAATTTTTATATTTCCGCTATAATTTTGATTTTTGCTGGACATTTCTGTTTCAACAAATTAAATGGATAGAGGTGTTTTGAAAATGGTAATGTCTACTTTTGTTAAGTCATATAAATTATAGCATAAGAGCTTGGCCCTTTTATAAGGAAAAGCATTTTGTGCCTGTGTTTCTTAATACATATTCATATGGAGGATATAGTAAAGTTGCTTTAAGTGTCATCATGGCTCATGAAGAGAATAAAGTCAGGGCCGTAAATTTTCAATTCAAATAGAAATTCAAAGAAAAAAGTTAATGTGTAAAGCAACAAATATATTCCAAAGCCTCACATTTTCATGCAAATATGTTTAACTCAAAAGGAATCAGTTGTCATCTAGTCCACTTATTGGTATAAGAATTAAGGTGAAGTGCTTTATGTGATCTTCATCTTTGACATGTATAGTACATGTTATGCAATATAAATAAATATGTATAATTATATATGATACACATTTATATAATTATATAATAACAATTATATATTATTGTATATAATATAAATATATGTAATATAAATGATATATTATGTTATAATATGCAATTATATATTATATAATACAATTAATAAAAAATATATAATAGTATTCTTAAATTGTGATTTGTACATATGTATATATGCCTAAAAACTATATTTTGCATAAAAACTTTT
>PVKE010012659.1:0-27898 GCA_004027555.1 Craseonycteris thonglongyai
GTCTAAAATAGACCAAACAATGGGGATCATTTTATACACAGGAGTAACCAATATATTGATTTCTTAATGTTGGATGAGAAAAGTAAGGGTTGTCTTATATATGGGGGTGTCTTATACATGGAAAAATATGGTAAATATAAATAAAAATTTGAATTAAAAACTAAAATGAAAGACTTTTTTTCTGAAAGTTTGGGCAAAAAATGTGAGTGTACATTATACATGCGAAAGCATTATACATAGCAAAATATAGTATATGCACTCAAAATCCTGCACATGAATGTTTATAGCATGTTTATTCATAATTGCCAAAACTTAGCAACTACCAGGATGTTGCTCAATAGGTGAATGGATAAATACAATTTTACCCACCACTTATGCAGTGATAAAAAGAATTCTGGTACCAAGCCATAGAAAGACTTAGGGGAATCTTAAATGTATTGCTATGGGAAAAAAGTTCTATCATCAGAGAAAAGTACGTGATAACACTGAATTTGGCGTGGTGCCTTGTTCATAGTAAACACTCAATAAATATGTGATCAGCTCATGAATAAGTAGTACTCATTGCAACAGTGCCCTAAAGAGAGCAAACATAGGACATGACAATACTCACCCTAATACCATGGTTAACCACAGGCAGAGGAGAAAATTCAGTCTAATGGAACAAGCATAATATATTTAAATCTAAAACACTTAGTAAATTCATGAATCTTTCAGAGATCCAAAGAAGTTCCTAGGGAAAAAAAATAGTAGAAGAGTCACAGAGAAGGTAATAATTGACTGTATATTTCATTGGTTAATAGAATTAACTGAGGGACAAGATACTCTATTCAGTAAGCCGTGTGCATTATAAATAAAAGTGTTACCACCTAAAGTTAGGATTATATGAATATAGTGAATATAGTGAGTAATTACTAAATATCATTTTTCTATATTATAATTTACTATATTTCATAAACTTTGTGTAGCTATATGTGTGTGTATGTATGTGTGTGTGTGTGAGTATATATATATATATATATATACATACATGCATACACATACATACATACATACATTCATACATATATGTTTTACTCATCTATTGCTGCAATCATCCACCTAACAAAACACTATGAAATTCAGTGGCTTAAACAATATACCTTTATTCTCATGCTCACCAAACCTGACTACAGGTCAGATGTGGTTAAGCCAACCTAGGCTGTGTTCTGTTGGGTGGCTCTACTTCTAAGTGTGTGTCATCCATCTTGACTTGACTCTTTGTTATGGAGGTTGAGTTTAGACTGCCTCCAATTTTCTTTCACCTACCTTAGCCCAGTGTATACTCAAGGCAAATTCTTCTCATGATAAATGACAGGAAACCAAGAGACAAATACAGAGACCTCTGCTTCCGTTACATCCAGTAACTTTCTTTTGAGCAAAGTCAGTCATGTGGCCAAATCCAAGTACAGCATAAGAAACATGCACTTTAATCCAGTGAACCACAGTGCAGTATGGTTCCCAAAGCATGTAACAGAAGCTTTACCGGTCTTCCCTAGGAAAGAATAATTTTGACTCTGACCCAGAAATATACTAAGCAGTTACTCATCTCAATAAGAGAAAATAGAGAGGTTATCAAGGAATGTGAACCCCACAAGTCAGCGGAATATGTCACTCTGGAAAGCACACTTGGAGCACTGCTTGCACTGGGAGTAGAATCATATAGAATGAACCAGGAAGTCAAAGAGTCCTGCAATGGAACCTGGGACTAACAATTATCTGGGCTCCAATTAGTCAGGGCAATAAAATCTAGATCTTGGGGTTCTTCCTAAACTGAAATGTGCATCTCTTCTATTGAATTATACTTACCTATAATTTAAAAATCAAATTTAAAAATCTTATAATGTGTAACATCAAAAATGACTGCTCTGACTTTATAATAAATATAACTTTATTTCATGTCCTATTGTGAACTTCTAAGTTGACCATCAATGACCCACACTTATAATCTTTTCACCTTGAATGTGAAGAGAACTGTTACTGGATTCTAGCCAATAAAAAGTAGTAATGGTGAAGGGATTTTGATGATGTAGGAATCTTGCATCAGTTTACTGTAAATTAATAAAAAAGGAGATTATCCTGGTGGGCCTGCCCCAATCAAGTGAGCTCTTTTGTAAAGGTTTTATAGGTCAATCTGGGAGTAGAGCATATGCATTTCTATCTATCGCCTATCTCTCTATCTCTCTATACCTATCTAGCTATCTATAATCTATCAATCATTTACTATCTATCTCTATCATCTATCATCTACTATCTATCACCTATCATCTATCTCTAT
The DNA here is from genome assembly GCA_004027555.1 of Craseonycteris thonglongyai. Classification (NCBI taxonomy): domain Eukaryota; kingdom Metazoa; phylum Chordata; class Mammalia; order Chiroptera; family Craseonycteridae; genus Craseonycteris; species Craseonycteris thonglongyai. Next base: position 2,315 of record PVKE010012659.1, read on the forward strand.
CATCTATCAATCTATCAATCATCTATTATATATTATCTATCTATCTATTTATCTATCTATCTATCCATCCATCTATCATCTATTTTTTCTGACTTTGTAGGATCAACCTACAATGAATTTGCCGCTGCAGAGAAATGAATTCTGCCAACAACATGAGAAAAGCTTAGAGAGACATCCTTTCCTTGCTTGGGTCTCCTGATGTTAACCCAGCCTGCCTGATACCTTGAACACAACCTTGATGAGAACCTGAGCCGAGGATTTAGCTAAACTGTGTACTAGACTCGTGTAAACTGAGTAAAATAGTGTGTATTTTAAGCCTCAAAATTGGTCATAATTAAAAAAAAATGGTCATAATGAGTTGCATAGCAATAGAAAACTGATACATTACACTACAATAAAAAAAAACTTGGCCAAGACTGTGAGTCAATGAGCATTCAGTAATGGGTATCAAACAGAAGGAATCATTCGACAGGGGAGATCAGACACGTGTAGGGAGACCCACGTTCATAGCTTTAGAGTAAAGTCTGGATGGTGGTTCTCCCTCTCTTGTGAGGCTATTTGATCTTTTCAAATGTGCACTTAATATTATTACTTTAAAAGGTCATTATTAATATTCAAAATGCCATCAGGCAAACATTAGCATTTACCAACTTGCAAATTGATGTTATTTTTTTTTTATTGTCATCTTCAGGAGGAGGACAATGCCATAAAAAATAAATATTTTTATGTACATCAGAAATATTGAGAGGAAAAATGAAAGGGTTAAATATTGGTGTGTCCCTGCCTCCATCTCCACAAGCTCTAGATATCGTGTCACTGGTCAGATTTCCTGGGGAGCAGATTCTGAAACAAAATGTGGATGTGGGAAGATGATTATAGAGTTCTCTTGGGATCGAAACATGTGGGAATGGACGAAATCAAGATGAAAGGGGCAGAAGTTACACTGAAACATAATCTCAATAGAAACCTCAGCTGGTCCCATGGTCAACTCGGAGGCAAAAGTGATACTTTTGAGATTTCCCGTACCGGGGCTATAGGTCATGCCCTCGTTTTTCCTCTGAGACGATTCGTTGGATGCTGGCTACATAGGGAAGAGGTGATACTTGGAGAAGGCTATCAGCGTCTGGCTGAATTTCCAGCAGCTGAAGGAAATGCCCTTCAGTCTCTGAAGGGAGCTAGAAGGACAATAACCACATCCATGATTCATCATTTAATATTTGATCATAGTTTAAGCTAAATGTATTATGTAGGAAATTAGGAGCACAAAATAAATTAGTCACCATTTTCTTACATTCTAAAACAAGAAAAAATAACTTGTATTTTTCTACTTATTTTTTTCTCTGTTTTTTTTTTTTTTTCCACCTGGAAAATGAGGATGATTGGGGGCTGTGCCCCTTGATAACCTCACGGTATGGTATGTTCCTTGGATTGAAAAAAGAAAGAAAGAAAGAAACAGGCTAACAAACCAACAGACTATAATGGCCTTTGAAGAAGTCCTAATCAATTTGAATTATATTGAAATTAACAATAACACATTGCAGTCAAAATGATATATTTGAACAGAGTAGACTTAACCGCTTAGAAATCTATTTGCAATGGGGCATTATCTTTTTTGTGACTTGGTAACATCAGGATTTCAGTTAAACTCCAGACAGCCTTGTGTTTCTGAATACCTTTATTGATCTCTGGATCCCGAGTAAAAGAAAATTCAGTGGCAGCCGTAAAATTTCTAGGTCGCCACTCTCAGTACAAGTGATTAAGAGCCTCATCTTTCACCTTGAGTGTTACGGTTCTGCCCTGCGCGCTTTAACACCTCACCTTGAGACTCAGTCAAATCCCAAGTGACTGTGAATTGACATCCCCAAACATACCTCCAAATTTAACAAAGGAGAAAAGAAAAAAGAAAAAAGAAAAAGAGAGAGAGAGAGAGAAACATTGTAGAGATAATGTTGTAAGGAACATTGGAGCTCAGTTGAAAGAACATGGAAAATCTTAATAAAATTATTTTAAAAGGTCATTAAGGAAAGAGAGAGAAAACAAAACACAAATCGCTGGTGACTGAAGCGCAGGTGGCCATCAAAGGAGAGCTCAATTGTGTCCAGATAAAGTGCTATCATCCTTTACCTTAATGAACTCGGTAATGACAAGTCTTTTATGACAAATTTTGTGCTCCAGCAGCAACTTCAAATCTGTGTGAGATTTGGAGCTCCATTTAAAGCTCTATCTGGCCCTGTCATGCTTGTGTGACAAGTTCTCTCAGCCCTCATCTAGGTCACTAAATAGAGATCGCATGATAGAGGAAGCTGACATCCCATCCATCTTGCTTTGCATGAGCGCGCCTCTGTCAGTGAAACTACGTAACAGTGTTAGTTTTATACACTCTCCAGAAATGCAGCCAGGAATTGGCTTCCAATCGCCCAAACAGAAACCTCTGGAAGTGTCAATTTAGAAAAAGAAAAAGAAAAAAAAAAAAAAAGCCAGTAGTCCTTCCAACCCAATATTATACTGTATGTCAAAGCTTTCATACACCTTTTTTATCTTAAAGGGAAGATTAATTGCTTTCCCTTGTTTGAAACAAAGAAAAACACATATTGTGTAAAAAAAAGAAAAAAGAATTATCTTAAAGTAGACGGTAAAGAAAGTTGGTTGTGTAGTTACTTAAATTTTATTAGTATTTCACTTACTTTTTCAGTAGTTAAAATGGGAAAGATGATATTTAAGAGTTGTGGCAAGTATATGTTTTCCTAATTTTTGCTGTTTTGGTTTGTATTGGTAATGTGTTGTTGTTTGATTTTCCTTAAAGAAATCTGTGAAAAATAAACCAAACCAAAAAAAACCCTGCAACCTCAGAGTTTTCTGATAGGACCTAAAACATATCCTCATAAGTGAAATAGTTGGATCTCTAGGACTCTATAAAATATTCTGCAGTTTTTAATAAATATTGTCTTGCCGTAAGTAATTCCTCAATTATATGAAAATCAAATTAAAGATGGCATTGTGTTTTATACAGCAAATGTAACTCATGCACATCATCACAAAAATCACAAATCTTATGTGTTTCTTCATCATTGTGGTGCATAGGGGAGTCATATAAAAATGCCTAGACCCTTATGAAACCTGGAAATAATAAACAGAGTATGACCCAGGTCTGTTCAAGTATAAATGCTTATTAAAGATCAGGTTAGAATGGATTATAAGGTTACTGGCTCCAAATAGTAATGAAAACAAACAAACAAACCCACAATAATTGAAAAGGCTAGAAGGACAAGTTATACTTTACTGTTACAAAAAAATAAATTAATTAAGTGACCACTGTGTTAAAAAGGACAGGGTTGCATAGTCTAAGACTATGACATGCCTTTTAGGAGTAATATCTTTCCCCTAAGATTTCCTCCAACATACATTTTGTTATAATTCTTCTTGACCTCTCACCCCTGGAGATGCTGGTACTGTATCTGCAGAGGAAATTGCATAGAAAGTATCCACTTGAAATGAAGGAACAACTTCCTTTTGCCCTTCACAGATATAAACTATATTGAAAACAATTTTATGTGGCTCAGCAACATTTCATATACCCAAATAAAACCCCACCTTCCCCTGGCTCTCCAAAACAACACAATTGAATGTCTTCACACAGCTCCTGCTATCTATTAAGTTTAAATGAAGTGTATGTTAAAGTGTAATCTTTCTATAATCTGATCACAGTTCCACAAATACAATAGCTAAAGGCAGGGTGTGAAATAGAAAAGTCCAAATTGTTCCAAGTGTGTTCCTATCTCAAATGTGAAGCATCGAGTCCCCAGTGGCTTCCAGAACCAGCCTTGCATCTTCCAAAAGCTGTGGTTAGTAACTCTCTGTGAACTCAATGTGAACTCCACTCATCAAAGTAATGGTGAAATAACACCACCTAAACAAAACAAAACAAGACACTGCCACTGCTATTCTTAACATCATTAAAAATTAAGGATGGTGAATTTAAAGCAAAAAATAATAATAAATGCTGACGACTCCATTCTCTGCAACAATTTTCGTTTAACATGTAGAGTTGTTTTTAAAATATTTTTGAAGCAGTGAGATTTTTCTGTTGATAAATTCTATTTCATTTTGCTTGCATTTGTGTTATATTGTTGTTTGACCTCAAAGACCACTCTACCTATGAGACCTGAGATGGCCTTTACATATATCACATTAAAACATAACATAGAATCCCTATAAAATACAAGTCAGCAGCATTTATTTTAAATAACTATTTTTAAAATTATATATGTATTAAAAATACTTAGATACATGATAACTGTTTGCACAAAACTTCAGATTAGATTCTGAGATAGCAAGAAAGGTGTGCTTTAGTTTCAATGTTAAAACAAGTTTTCCACATCGAGTTATAAGAAAACATACTGAAAATACCAGGAAAAGCCTGTATCTCAGAGGTTAGTTTTGAGATCTTCTCTCTGATAATGTGATTTTCAATAGCCCATGTACATGGCCCTATTACTCATCCTAGTTTCTGAAGAAAAATTAAACTTAGTCAGCTCTGACAAATTAGAACAGGTGCTTCATGCCAAGTTTTATGTGTTCACTCTCTATCTCCATTAAATATGGATAGTTTATTCCTGCTATGCTATAAATACCAGTAAAGTTAAAATGTTAGACTCCAAGAGGCATTTGCATTTGGACAATTTAAAAAAAATGCCTACAGTCAGTGAGAGGAAAGTGCAGTCATGAAATTTGAGGCATGTCTATGATCACTATCAAATCTGGGCTGAAGTAGCAGCCTTCCAACAACCACGGTTCACGGTCATGGGAGGGGCCCTTCTTGTGTTCTTTTGGCCTGGTGTTACAGAAAGGAACATTCTCCAATGGCTGTAGGTTTTAAAAGTGGTGGCTACAGAATTAACAAAGTGATGATAGACTAAATATGTTTTCTCGACTTAGAGCATCATTATTCCATTGAATCCATGGCCTTGTGTTACAGTCTTCTCCATTGTTCTTTGGTTCATAAGGTACATTCTGCTCTTTCTGTCTTTTGGGTTTTGCACATCTTATTTCATCTCATGGGAATTTTCTTCCTCTACCTTTCTTTTGGAGGTGCCCTTCTGAGACTTAATTCTCTGGCTAGATGTTCCGTTTGCTAGGAAGCCATTTATGTGTCTACCCCAGGACAAAGCAGGTGCTACCTCCTGAACCTCTGGAACAGGGGTGTCCAACCTCTTGCCTTTCCTGGTCATAGTGGAAGAAGAATTGTCTTGGGTCACACATAAAATACACTCATGATAGCTGATGAGCTATAAAGCAAAATTGAAAAAAAAATCTTATAATGTTTTAAGAAAGTTTATGAATTTGTGTTGGGCCATATTCAAAAGCATCCTGGGCCACGTGTGACCCATGGCCTGTGGGTTGGACAAGCTGTGACTAGAACAACATACAGTTCTCCAATCAGAGCACCTTCCCAGTGTTGTCTGAGAACCCGGACACATGTCTTATTCATTGCTGTTACACACTCAGCACGCCATACTTTGCCTGGCACGTAATAGGTTCCAAATGAATAAGTGCCGCTATATATGCATCGATAGCCTCATATTTTGTCATTCCCTCCTTTGTGCTACATGCTCTGGTTGTTTGGTTCCACTTGTTATTCCTCATCATTCTGTACCTTCTTCTATTTCTAAGCCTCAGCCCCTTTTATTCACAATTGCTTTCTCTCTTTCATTTCTCACCATGCCTATCTGGCTGGGTCTGATGAGCCCTTTGGGATTCAACTCAGCTATCGCCTCCTCTGGGAAGCCACCCAGAATCATTCTTCAACACACTGTTGACAAGATGCTTATCTGAGTGTCCTCTTAGGCAAGTGACTCGGTATTTCTGAATGTTACGTTTGCCATCTTTGGAATGGGAAAGAATCCTTGAGGAGTCTGTAAATAGGTAGTCTCCTTTCCTCTGATACTATGTTTCCAGGTGGTTAGAGTTCAGCTGGAGGATCACAGTTTTTCTATCCCCACCCCTTACTCATTCATCCCTGTGGAAGAACTGGCTTATCTGGGTGGTGAATCCAGGGTGATGTTTATTTTGCTAATTTTCCTGCAGCTGAACGTTTATCTATCCCACTTTAGTAAGAGATCTCCCCGCATTGTCCCTATTGCCTAAGACTGGGTCAATAAAACTGTGTGATCCAGGTAAAGAGAAAACAAACCTCTTTGGCCCTAGGCCTAAAGCTCCATGAACCAATAAGCTTTCTTCCCTATACCAGTGAAACGTTGTATCTTCCTCTGTTTACCAATTTCTGTGAGAGCTCTCTAGGAATGGATGCTGTCACTGATTTAGGAGTGCGACAGATTTTTGAGGGGTAATTCTTCTGAGGGAAATGAGGTGGCAGGAGTGGGCAGGCAGAACACTCCTACCATGATGCAGACGTGGGACTATAGCCTTTGCAAATCCCGATTCCATAAAGCAGACACTTGCACATTGGGCAGAAATGGCTAGCCTTCTCTTGCATGGCTGCTGGCCACTCTGCAGTGTGAACTTGGTCCCAGTGCTGAAGCACACCCAGGCCTGAATCAGCCCTGCCTGTGTCTGGCAGGGAGCCACTGTGCTCAGCCTGGCAGTGCAACATGTCCTGGCTCTGAGCAGGCTTTGCATAGTGTGTGCTCTGTCTCCCACAGCATCTGGCATGTATCCCCTGCTACAAACTCTAAGTTCCACAAAGGTAGGGATTTCCATCTCATTCATTGCTTTATCACCAGTTTCTTTAAAGAATCCTAGGTATGAGTTAAATGAATATCTGTTGAAATATTTTTTGAAATCAGAATTTGTCTGATTTCTACATCTTTCTCTCATTTTGTTCCAAAAATTGGCAATGACAAAGGATATAAGTAATTACTGATTCTCCTCAAACTCTACCATGTGTATGGCTCATTTCTTTGTATTCTTGTAATAATCATATTTAATAAAGTATGTAATTTGATATTAAAAGTTATAAAACATTGCACAAATGTCCGAAATGAATACCATTTAATTTTATTGCCATTTTAAATTTACTACCTCTCTTCAATCTTTTTTTTTTTTCAGTTGCTATATAATTGACATAACATTTCAGGTGTACAATGTAATGATTCTATATCTGTACATAATTGCAAAATGATCACCTCAATGAATCTGGTTAACGTATATAACACATTGTTAGCATTTTTTTCTTGTGAGGAGAAATTTTAAGATTTACTCTTTTAGCTAACTTTTAATTATACAATACAGTGTTATTTAACTAGTCACCATACTGTACATTACATTTCCAAGACTTAACGATTGGTTCCATATTAATTGAGTTTAAAGAGCACCTAGTTTTGCTTTTCATTTTATTCCCTCCTACCCTAGTATGTCTTATTTATTTAGTATAATTTTTAAAACATGGGGGTACAGTGATACATGAAGAAAGAGAGATGAAATTTATATTAGGAATTATTTTGTAGAACAACTTATATAAAATATTTTGCAGTTTGAAAATTTTGAAGCCCGTGGCTATAGGCTATAGTGTAATGTCAAAAATATACATTTGTTGCTATTAGTCAACTTCCTGTCCTGCACTTAAGTCACATGACACCTACTGGTCTTCTCTTTATAAGGGGCATCAACCTCCTTTGATTCACCATTGACAGCAGACATATTCGTTCTCCACTGTTTGGTCAGATGGCAATCTAAGCTACCCTGACCGTGACCTCTCTGACCTGTTCTCATTGCCTATTACTTTCTTCTCAGAAACCTTACACCTTCTGTTACCCCCGATGTCTCATCTCTTTCTTAAGTATCACCCACTCACATTGTCTAAATATATCTAGAAACCCTAGTAAAACATTACATGAAACCATCCTGTATTCTTTCTCTTTGTGCACTATCTCATTTAATTATTACACATCATTTAATTATTAAATAAGAAACACATTAACCTGACATTCAGATTTGTCTACAAGGGCATAGACTTACTCTTCAAATGGTATTGTCTATCCACTCTCTCACATTTTGTCTCAACTACCAAAATAGTCAATTAGCTATCTCCTATATCTGCACACGTTTTCTCACTTTACTTAGCTATCCATCCTTCTACCAGTCAAATTCTATTCATCCTTCAAAGAGCAAATACAAATAATAAATGCCTCTCAATTTTCTGTCCAAGGTGCTCCTATTAAGTGTGCACTTCTATTATACGCATTGCACAGGCTATCATTTAAGAATGGATAGCCAAGTTCTGTTCTAGAATGTACGCTGTGTCCTCCCTTGAAAGGAGACTGTATCATAGTCAGATTCTTAATTTTCCGACTCCAGCACAGTGACTTTTGCATAGAATGTTCCATAAATGCTTATTGAATAGACAGAAATGAAAACAATTTCCATTGCATCCAATGAGAAAAGAATACACCCAGAATGATGTTATAGGTGATCGCTTTGTTTACTATATTCTCTACTTGTTTTGATATGGAATTTTCAATAATTTGTTGTAAAAGGAAGTATTGTTTTCCAAGTAAAATGTGTTTATTGCTTTCATTCTAATTCTATAAAGCTTCCTCTACAATGGAGCAGAAGGAATTTTAGGGATGGTGTATTCTATCTTGGCAGGGTACTCTGCATTTTTAACATTAACTTCAGCTATTACTTACCTCTACAAGGGAAAAGGGCTGGCACCACATAAAAATCACATCTGCTGTCATAACGATTGTCATAGGTCCCTTTCTTTCTCAAAAATGGCAGCACAAAAGCTGTGTGCAGAACGGTAAATGTGAGAGCTTGCCCAAGTGCCCCATTGTCCTTTCTTTCATACTCTAAATGGAACAAAGAGACAGAGCAGGCAGTTGGCTGAAGATCTGACTGTCAGAAGTCATAAATAAGATGTTTAATGCTATGTCTTTTTCAAATGGAAATGTCCTGATACCCCGCAAAGGAGAATTCCAACCTACAGTGAATCCATGCACATTAGCAGCAAGTTTCCTGATAGATGTGTTAAGTTGAATTTAGTTCTCAGATAATATGTCCCAGGAAATATGTGGAGAAACATGCGAGTCTTTGCTTCCAAAATTTACCCAGGGTTAATTCAAATCTAATTTAAAACTTAGCGTTGTAGGCTAAGAGGGTTAATGCACTAACATGAAAGAAACAAAGGTTTGAAACATGAAAGGATCAGATTAGAATCCTGATTCTGGCATTTCATAATTGGGAGATATTGTCTTGTTACTTAATTTCTGATTCCTTCGTTTCTTAATTTGTAGAATGAAGATAACATTAAACATCTTTTATATTTATAATATATGTTATAGCTCTTAGAAATAGGATGTCTGAAATGTAGGTATTTGACAAATGATAGCTACTTCTATTAATATCATTGCCATATGCAAGATATCATCAAAAATAATAGAAGAAGAAAAAAAAGAACATTCTGAAGTATGTCCCACGGAAAAGGACCAGAGAGTGGAGGACCCCACAAGAAGTTTCCTCCACATTGAGAAGACCAGAGCTGTCTCCTCTCTCTGTTCCTCAGATGCCCATGCTCTGGTGGCTGGAAAAATTCCCTCAATATAATAATTGAAGCCAGTGAACAAGCAAAAACCGTACAAATAGGAGATGAGTAAACACTTTGGAAGGAGTCCAAAACTTTTCTCCCAACTTTTTCTAGTTTCCTATTTTCTGAGATAATTGCCTATTAGTATCCACCACACTAAGAAAGCATGGTGCTTATTGTAACAGAGAAGGATAGCAACTGATTTTCCCATTCCAATTTTAATCTGGAATAAAGATGACTACCTGCTGATATTTGTTAACTTTTATTTTCAACACATCACTTCCAACATATTAATTAATTCACTTTTCTTTTGATAACATATGCCAAATATATTCTACATGCAAGATGGTACAAGATATTGCCAGAAGGAAAAGAGGAAGTAGTGTGGGGGAGGGGGATTCGAGTATATGTTGATGAAAAAAAAAATGGACTCTGGGTGGTGAACACATGACGCAACACATAGACCGTGTATTGTAGAATTATATACCTGGAACCTATGTAGTTTACTAATCAATGTCATCCCAATACATTTAATTAAAAAAACACAACAACAAAAAAAGATGCTACAGGTATATATAGATGGGCTTGATTCTTAGTAAATCAAAACGTTAACATGAAAGACAGTGTGAGGTGTGGGCAGGGGCAACTTCTCCAAAACCAGTTTAGGTTTTTAGAAAAGAGTATGTAAGAAAAAAAAGGGGTTTTGTTTGTTTGTTTGTTTGTTTTTGTTTTGGGTTTTTTTTTCTGACTCTGTTACCACAAAAATTATCTGCCTTCCATTTGACATATACAGTTCAACTGATACCATGAGCTAAATCAAAGCTTTTGACTCTTGCTTTATTTCCATCTTTTCCATTTACAAAAACATGTGGAAAGTATAGAAGAGATTGTAAAAGAGAATGGAAATATAAATTAAGACAGTAAGAGCAATGTAACTGTTCCTAAGGAATTCAAATCAATCAGTTCAGGCATGGAATTGGAAGAACTCACAGAAATGCTTGTTACAAAGCCACCATTGATAGTATTTGTGGAACCAGGTAGGACAAAAGTCAGCAGAAAAATGAGAATTATCAAGTGTTTCTTTTGTGGTATACATGTTTACATAGCTGGTTTGTCAATCTCTACAAAATAAAAACATTGTACCATTAGCATGCAACATATAATTACACAGAAGAGAAACCAACTTATTCTTTTTCTTTCAGAATCCAAAATATTATAGACAGTTCTTCTGAATTTTATTAATTTGGAGTATGGCAAACTCACTTCATGAAAAAAAAGTCTGAGGAGGATGGAGAGATGAGTCAAAGAACTGATTACACAACTATATGGTTCTAAATATAGATTAATATGAGTTAGTGGAGAAATTTCTAAGTAGATTTTACGTTTATATATCCAGTTCTACTTGCACAAAATTTTGAATGACATAAATTTGAAAGGTTTAGCTAATAAATTCTATTTTAGAATCAGAATATCAAAATAAATTTTCAAATACAGTAGATTAAATCTAATATAGTAGAAGCAATTGGGTAAATCAAAATTAATATATTTAGTGACATTAACCAAAATGTACTGGTACCAAGTAATAAGATTAATGTAGGCTCAGTGCATGTGTGCCTGTAGCAGGTCAAACTTACCTTTAAAATATTGTTTTATGTCATTAGATTTAAATTTCCCACTTGATATAGATATTTTCTCTTGGTTAGTGATTAACTATTTTTTATTTTAGTAGAGAGGATTCTTCCTTTACAAATATTATTTGAATCCCTTCAATCCAAAGATGCGTAGGAAAGTAAAATTGATCATAACATCATAAAATTCACTAAACATTTGTGAGTAATCACTTATAAAATCACTTACAAAATTATCCCTAGTCAACCATTTCCAGCATAACAATAACTTCTATATCAAAGTTTCTTCTTGACTGTCAAATACTGGACAAATTAAAAAATGCTGAATAGTGATTATAAAATTAAATGTGGGGGAAGTCGGGATGGCTCAGTGGGTTAAGCGCTCACTTTGCAGCCCCAGGGACCGAGGATCAAATCCCAGCCCCGGCCCATGCGGAAATGGGGAGTGCCCCCAGTTCAGTTCTCACCGGGGCGAGACCCCGGCCCAGTCCCTGCCCTGTGCAGCCCCCCGCCCACCTGTGGAATGAAACTATGTGGAAAAACCAATGATGTACTATGGAGACTGTTCGGGGCCCTCCCCCTTCTCTCTGTCTCTGTATCTCTCTCTGTCAAAAACAATAAAAATAAATCTTTAAAAAATAAACAAATAAATAAATAAATAATTTAATTAAATTAAATGCTAATATTTTAAGACATTGGATCTTAATAAAATTAAAAAAAAAACAAAATGGATGATGAGAATGCTTAAATTATTTGCAATGCCTTTACAAATAGGAATCAGAAAGTTTTAACCAGTCAACTTTTGAAACAGTAACATTAAAAGAATTTTTTTATAACATTCTGAACACTTCCAAAAAGAACAACTTGAAGATCAAAGAATTAAGAAAGTTGCCTAAAGTAATTGGAGTGTACTATCAGCTCAAGAATGACCTTCTTCATGGCCATATAGTCAAAGTCAAATAAAAGTTGAAAGGTATTATATTGTGCTATTATATAATTGTGTTAGAAAAATTACACACCCAAAATGTGCCAACACTTGATTTACTCTAAGTTAGCTCATAATTTATACTATTTAAAATGTGTTAACTATAAGATACAATTTCCACTTTGGTAATTTGAGTTTTAAGAGAAATCCCAATTTACTATATTTTCATTCTTTACTGTAAAACTTTTTTTTTTCCTTTTTTAAAGTAGAATCATTTCAATTGTCACTTTCTCACATCAGTTATAGTTAGATAACAGGAATCTCATCTGCTATCTACTGAGACACCTCATTCTGTTTTTCAACGGATCAGACTTTTATATTTTACCTATTCATTCATTAATGTATTCAAAAACAGTGGTCGGGTTCTGTCCACAAGCCAGTCTTATTTGTAAAACCCGAGACAGAGCAGTAAATAAAACAGACAAAAGCTCCTGCCATATATTTAATAGATTGAGTCAACATCTTAACTAATTCTCTTTATATCTTCTGTCCACTCTGCCTTTTGTAACAATACTTAACAAACCATCTTTGCAACATTGCAGCCTTTCAGATATTTGAAAGCAGTTGTCATGTTTCCTTTTCATTTCCGTTTCTTCCTGTTAGGATTATGCAGATGCTTTAATTGTATTTTGTTTGACATAGTTTTGAAACCCATCACCAATCATCAACTTCACCAGAGGCACCAGGGTTTTCAGGTTATTTCCTCATCATTCTTTTGCTCTCCTTTAGTGCCCTTGTATAATTTGTCAGAGATGCTTTTAATATGTAGCCTACCAAAAGTAAATTCAATAGAAATATAATATGCATATGTACAACAAAGAGTAAGTATTATATTGTCATCAGGACATTATATATCCATCTGTAGAGCCAAAATTTGTGTTCAGTATTCTGATACATCAATGCTTAGGGCCAAGTTAAGAAGTCCTTCATCTCACTGAGCCACGGTGGTTTGGCTACAAATGTAGCAAAGTCAGATATTTTTAATTTTATATTTTCTTTTATTTTTTAGATGAGGTATTTATCCCTGTTAAATTTAACCTTATTGATATCAGGTTACTGTTTTAGTTTTTAAGGTGATGCCTACTGTTAATTGTGTCTCAATAGTGCTTTTAATATTCCCCAGCATTGAGTCACCTACAAATTTAATTATCAGACTTTGTCTCTTGCCATCAATTTCAAAAACAAAAATGGTAAACCCGAGAAAAGTGTAGCTTCCTGTGGCACCCTGTTGGAGACTTCCATTGTCTAATTGTTTACACAGGGATGTTAAACTGGGTGTGTGATTTTTCCTCTCTCTGCTATCACCCAAATTATATTCCACTAGTTTACAATCAAGCAGTCATGTATGCATTTATAATGCTTTGCTGAAATTGGAATACCCAAAAGTTATAACATGCCCATTAATTTCGACCAGGACACTTGTGTGGCTTCTTTCTCTGTATACTTAATGCACTTTTTCTGTACCTAAATATAATTTCTTTCTACTCAAATGATCGTGGAGTTATTTGTTTGCACAGCAGGTCATGCACTGGTACTCAATACTTATTAGTTGAATCAATGAATGAGTGGTAGGTAAATTTAACTTCTTAGTCAAGAATGCTAACAGAAAATGACACAGGATTTATGTCCTATTCATACTGAATGACTTTTGGCAACACTTAAGGTCACTGCAAACCGGATTCAGTACATGAAGACCAATAAATGACTCTAAGTTGTACAGATGACAGGAATTGCTACTCGAATTTAGAGCTGGAGAGACCAGAGTAACTAAAAGTTATGCCTCCTCCAGGGTCTACAACAAAGCAATTAAAAATAGTACTCACATGTCCTACATTCTAGAAATGTTCCACTCACGCCAGGGGCATATCTGTCAAGTTATAGTTGCTGCTTGGGGGTATATCATGTTTTGCCAATGCAGATTAACGCAGCAGTTTGAAATTAATGTTTGGTGTGACATGTTTCCCATTGTTGGCTATTTTTTCATAATGGTGTATGCAACTATTTTTATCATGAAATGTTTACCATACATCAACTACTGATAAGTAACTTGCTATGTATGCATAGTACTATGTAGGCTCTGCAAGAGGCATTAAATATAAATATAAAATACTTAATTTGCTATTTGTAAGACAGATGTATTGAACATTTCTCCTCACTCTTGGGAGCTCAGCATCCATTTGGGGAAAACATATGCATGGGAAAATTAAATAGCCAAACAGACCCCTAATTAGTTTTGTAACGTAACCATAATGGTGTTTTCATTTTGAAGTAATGAGTCAATACATGTTTAATGAACGGCTACTATGTACTAGCAATAAGATTATCCAAGACTAGCCAAGTAGTTTTCTTTTGTAAAATATGTATTTATTTATTTATTTTGACAGAGAGAGAGAGAGAGAGAGAGAGAGAGAGAACTGAACTGGGGGAGCTCCCAGTTCAGCATATGGTTCCACATGGGCCGGGATTTGATCCCCGGTCCGTGGCGCTGCAAAGTGAGTGCTTAACCCACTGAGCCATCCGGCTTCCCACCAAGTAGTTTTCAATTCTACACTCTATCAATTTACAACTCAATAGTAGATACACTATGGAAGTTTAAAGAGGAGAGATTTGGTTGGGTTGTTTGATCAATAGAAGATCCATAAAGATTTTGAACCTATGCTGCATCTTGAAAAGTGAAGTCATAGAGGAGAAGGTAGCTCTGTTCTAGGCTAGAGGATAATTTACTTTGCCTATGGAAGAAAAGTAATGGCAAAAATAAATGCTCCTTATGAAATACTAACTTTTTCTCCTCCTTTTGTCCAATCCCCCAGAAACATCAAATAGAGAAGGTAATGATAGATTTCAACTGGGAGATACTGAGACTTGTATTGGGAAGGATGAGGGAAAGAACTGTATTCTGAATAAATGAGTCTTAGCATCCTTTAAAAAGTAAAATATTTACTGCTCTATTACTTGAAGAATTTATTATAGCTCAAAACCCAAAGATCTCATTTATACCTTCTGAGTGTAAATGTCAAACCTGGTGTGAAGACTAAAATAAAACACTACTTAAAAAAGAGAAAACTCTCCTACCACACAGGCTTACCGCTCACCTAGAAAAGGCCACTGCAGCGCATTTGCAAAGCTGCCTGTCAGTCACTTTGCAAATTACAGGTCTTCCACTCAACATTGATGATCTATCACTGCCGTAACAACAAGAGCTCTGCCTTAGTGACAGACACTGCTGGTGAGAGAATGACACACTGCTTATAAATACTGTAGTTGGGAGACTAGTATAAATTCCAAGGAAAATAGCACAATGAATTACCTTTTGGAAATCCAAATGAAGTGTGTCAATTTATTTGTTTGACTATGCATTCCAAACAATTGTATAGTTCAACTTTATCTACTTCATTAAGAATGCTTCGATGTAGATAGATGAACTTTAGAATCGTACTTAGTCATTTTCTTATAAGGATGTTGTATCAGGCCTCCTTTTTACTCAGAACTCAGAAAAATGAATTTAAAACAGATAAAGATCTCAATTTAAACTACATGATTGGAGCAACTTTTTAATCACTGGCAGTTTATTTCATCCACTGGATGAAATATTAGAAACATTGTTCAACCTTCATTACTTTACCATTTCATAGATAGATTAAAATGCCTTGTGACTGTTTACATTGATCTTTTAAAATTATATTTGTTTATCAATTACATACAGTTTTATGAGAAAAACAAAGGGTCATTTTACAGTCAAGTATTTGAGGAAAGCAAACAAATTAATGCTTACCTCTTTTGAAAAATATTGCAAAACTAAAACACATATGTCATCTCAAATTATATAACTAAAAAGGCATAAGTACAATATAAAATAAGTAACTACCCATAATTTATTGAACTATCATACATTTTAAATTGTCAGCAATTTCTTTGAGAGAATATTCATTGAACGAATAATTGGAAATACTAGTCCTGAAATGACTCAGATGTAGCACAATCCTGGTTTTGAGGTCCCACACTGGAGGAGTAGCTTTATTCGCCCATACTGCTCCACTCACTGGAGTTCTAATCTTATGGTATTTTATATTGTTATGTGTTTGACATGATGTTCTTCAGTTTTTCAATAAACTGCCAGAGAAATCTTTTATCTTTGTTCATTTTATTCCTCTGTGCGGCTCAGTGCATTGCTGAGCACATCATAGGCATTGAATAGTACATAGTAACTAAATTCAATGGGAGCTGATTTATAATACTTTTTACTGATTCATTATTTATAGGGAATATGGCTCTGAAAATACTGTGTTTGGTTTAGTACAATGCCTTTTTTGGTTTTGTTTTGATCAGAATTCCTCTGTTGGAAGATTTCTTAAGATGCTGACACAACCTCTCATTTAGTTTGTCCGCAGCTTATGGGACACCTTCATTCAGGACTTTACACAAACTCTTTAGATTTATCCATTCTACACTAGTTAAAGATAATATGATAGAAATTCTTATAATAGTTACCTGTTTACCCAAGGCTTCTATGTTTGGGCCCTAAGTTTATTTCTTTAGGTTCAAGAATGCATCATAGGAAGATACTGTTCAACAGTAAAAATTTAGAATTTTCTACAGGTCAGGAACCAAGTTGGTAAATGATTAGGGAATCAGAAATGAATAAAAAAGTTGTCTCAACCCTAAAGAGTACATAGTAAATAAAAACACAACGCCAGAAGTATTTTGGTTATGCAAAAATATGTGTATACACACAAACACTCATATGTACATACATACACATATTGTACAAAATAGCTATATGCTAATAGTAAATAACAGAAACATGCTCACAATTAAATAATTATTTAGTGGCAGACCCAGGACTCTAACCCAGGTAGCCCTTAGATGCCCTGCTCTATAAAACTGACCATAGCATGCCAGGAATGTCTAATCATGATGGGGGGCGGGGGGGACTTTAAAAGACATGATTTCGAGAGGAACATTGTACAAAATGCCTGACCAGTAAGCCTCAAAACTTTTATATGAAAGCAAGGGAAGTCTGAGAAACTCATACTGTCAGGAGGAGGTTAAGGAGGCATGAGAATGATAATTTATGAAATGAAGTATCCTGCATGGGGACCAAGGAACAAATAAGGGACATTAGGGGCAAACTGAAAAAATCTGAATTAAGTATAGACGTTAGTTAATAGCAGTGTATCAATTTGGGTTCATCAGTTGTGAAAAACGTACCACACAAATGTGAAATGTTAATAACAAGGGAAACTGGGTGTGAGCTATTTGGAAAGTCTCTGTACTTTCTTCACAACAGTTTTGTGAATCTAAACATGTCATTTTTACAAATGCAAGTTGCAGCATAATCTTTAGAGTATCAGCGTTTTTTTTAAGATTATTTTTTATTGTTTAAGAGAAGGTGAGAGAGAGAGAAGGAGAGAGAGAAAGGGGGGAGGGCCCAGAGCAATCTCCATAGTTGTACATCATTAGTTGTGACATAGTTTCATTCCACACAGTGTCACCTTCTCTTGTTAAAGTAAACCAGAGTAGTATAAATACACAATATTTATTATATACATATATACATACATGCACACATGTTATTATTTTGGAAAAAAAATGTGTAGAAAGAAAAGGGCAACTATTACCATTGACAACCCAGGGAATGGAGGGGAGAGGTGATAGAAGGGAATCGATCATTTGTCCTTTACATATATGAATATGGGTTTAATGAGCCATCTGGATATATATATTCTCTGACCCAGATGTTTCTATTATTCTTTGAAGACTCAACATAGGGGTTGATATGCTCTTCACTTCCTGTCAAATACAGTCCCAGACAATATTCAACCTCTCACATTTTGTCTTTGGTCATCCAAGTTGTCTGGGACACCAAGCTTGATACACTCCCTCAGTGATTAAGTGTTAGAGCTGAGGTTCTTAAAAGCTCTACCAGCTTTTATTTCAGTAGTAAGAAAAATAATTGATGTTAATTCCCACACACTTTTTTTGTGTTTTATCTTCCTTGCATAAAGATGATAGGCCTTGGAAATTGAAATTATAACTCTGTTGGCTTTAGATTAGATAAATTATAAACTTCATAATGTTTATACAAAAACATAAAAATCAACAGAACTAGTCAAAATGATATCTATACCTAAAAGGACTTCCACAAAGGGATTTGTTAGGTAACTTTTCCTCATTTCCAAAAGGAATTGGTGCCCATCTTTCACAAAATGTTGAAGGGACCCTGCCCACCCCACCTATTGATAAACTGTCATAATCAGTGATCCATGAAAAGGAAACATTTTTTTTAAGATTTATTTTTATTGTTTTTGACAGAGAGAGAGAGACAGAGACAGAGAGAAGGGGGAGGGCCCAGAACAGTCTCCATAGTTGTACATTATTGGTTTTTGCACATAGTTTTATCCATAGGTGGCAGCAGGGCTGCACAGGGCAGGAACTGGGCTGGGGTCTCAACCTGGTGAGAACCAAACTGGGGGCACTCCCCAGTTCAGCATATGGGTCCGCACAGGCTGGGGCTGGGATTTGATCCCTGGTCCTCGGGAATGCTAAAAGTGAGCGCTTAACCCACTGAGCCATCCCAGCTTCCCCAGGAAACATTTTTATGTGGTGGTATGGCAGAAGTTTTAGTCCCTCTTTGAGAATTTCCTAAAAATTACAATAATAACATATTAATATTCTCACTAATTATAACAATCATATATAATTGTATAGATAGTAAAGGTAACATAAAATGCATAGGGAAAAATGAAGGTTCTATAGAACTATGTATTGATCCAGTAAATCAAGTTCAAAACACAGCAGATTTATAGTATCTATATCTATTTCTAGACATACTATTTCATATTCCTTCTTTATGACCATCTTTTTCACATTTCAGATATTTAAGATGAAGAAATTTCATGTAAAAATGCTCCAAGTAAAAATATACCCTTTAATCAGTCAATATGCTATTTAAAAATTCTCAAACAGTCCTATTTTTTTAATACTATTTAGCCAATAAATAAATAACTGTAGGAATAATCTTTTTTTGGCGAGAAAAAGCAATTTATCTAACACATCTTTTCGGGCTTTTGAGGAAGAAAAAGAGAGTTTAGTAACATATTTAATTGTCTAACTTTCATTTTTAATAATCTAAATAATACAAAAGAATATTAAACAATTAATGCAATTTAATGATTAAAGGTGGCACCCTTTTCTGATTTGTTAAAGCCCTTAGGATAGAAAGTTTCTCAATATATTCAAAATTTTTATGTTCAAGTATAATAATCATCCAAAAATCTAAATAATCTAATTATGAAAAGAACAATGTCATGGTGAGAAAGAAAAAGAAAGAGATGTTGCTTAAGGGCAATTGTTATTGAAAAAAATAAGTGACTAAATATTGTGCCATTTATGGTATTTTACTTATATAGAGCATTTATTTTAAAGTATTTTTCTAAATGCTATCAAAAATTTTAACATGTAAACATTGCATATTTACCTATTGCTTATTTTCCTTGAGTATATTGGTTTTCATGTTCTTTTTATTCATTTTTTATCGTCTTTATTTAAAGACATTACAGACTTGGAACATATCCATTTCTGATGTATACATAGCCATTTTGCTTGTTTCAAGTGTCTGTATAAGATACGGCCATTGCTTATTCTTCTGAACAAATTTCATTCACTACATTATGTGGTTTATTATTAAATTATGTTTGCATAAGTACTCACTTGGTAGTATTGCTCCTCAAATTAACTGCCAGGAAGTCATTTATCTTTTCAGAAGAAAGACATTTCCTTTTACCAGATCTTGAAATCAGTTTGGCCTTATCACCTGACTTTTATTGTTTTAGCTGTCAAGGAGCTCAGACAAAATTTAAAGGCTATTTGCAACAACTACAAAACCTTATGTCTGGGAGACATTTTCCATATTGTTAGAAACTATTGATTTTACTTCAATATCTATTATGTGTACGCAAATACCTTTGCTGTCATCTTAAAAAGTTCATGTTTCTTTTTTTTTCCCTATTCTTAAACTTCTTTACTTATGCTATATTTTTCTGCATTTCTTTCATTTTCACTTACTATTGTGCGTTCAACTATGTTCTAACTTGTGCATGTCTTCCAAAACTATAATCATCAATGCTGATCTTGCTTAGAATTTTCACGTAGCAATCTCATGGGGATGATGCCTCCACATATCTAAAATTAAAATTTTCCTCCTTGAAAATAGTTTCCGTTTTTTGTTTGCTTATTTGTGTCTTCTCTAATTTAGCAGTGTCATTGTCACTCACACCAATCATTCAAGCTACAAACTTCAGAGTCGTCTTTGATGTTTTGCAGTTACTATTCTATATTCATGAATTTTTTCTGATAATAAGAGTTCTGCCCCCCCATGAAGTTTCTCAATAATTTCTTAAATTTTTTACCTTTTTAAACTTTTTATCTCCTCTACATTCACTCTCCACAATATCATTGGAGTTAATGTTTTTAAAACAGAGATATAAACATAATTATTCTATTTAAATCTCTTAATTGGCTCTCCGTACCCCATGGAAATAAACACGAAAGTTTACATGGGTTTTCAGACACCTGGCAGGTTTTCAGCAACCTGCATTTCTCACCATTCTTTCTGTGCTCTACTGTACTTTCCCTTACTCGTCCCATTGCCTTCTTTCGTACCTATTGCTGTTTTCACTAACTGACATATACCGTGTGTATCTTTGAATTTCCAAAACCTGGTAACTATATCTTATTTTACTTTTAAAAATATATTTATTTTACATAATTACTTGTATGGACTTCTGTGTCACTTAGTGCTTACTAAATCTGTTTATATGTAAAACTCTTGATTAGCTAAAGTTTCAAGTTTAAGGAATGGAAATGAAAGGCAAAAAATTCCAATGAAGGAACATTGTTTTGTGGTTGTTTTAGTTTGTTTTTCACTGAGCTTGTCAAGAGGAGTCAGTTCATCCTTAAAGTTCCTCAGGTCCTTCCTCCATTAGGGAGAATCTTAGACGTGTGACATGTGCTGGTAGTCATTTATGATTTCTTGTTTCTGTCATCAATTCTGATCTCTGAATTTGAAACTTAACTTGAATCAGCAGCATCTTCTTTCATGAATGCCCACCTTGTAGCAACTGAGGTGAGAAAATGCCTGGCCCGTTTGCCAACTTTAAAGTGTCTATTGTACATCCGAGGAATGTTCTTCACCAATGTAATTTTCTTAAAGGTTTTTCTTTTGAGGAAGTTGAGACAAGTCTTCCAAGGACAAGACAGAAAAATATGAGTAGGCTTCCAATTATTATATTAAAATTCCTCTCCTTTTAACATCAATTCTGGATGTTTTCCAGTCAATTTTCTCCAACAGTTTAGAAAACAAACTTCATACCCTATCTGAAGTAGTCCATAAATGGTTGAAGAGGAATACTTTCTAAGTCATAATTTTGTTTTAGAGTCAAATCTGGCATCTCAGCATGTAACTATTGGGCCAAAGTTATCTTAATAATTTCTCTGTTTGCAAGTAGGACTCATTCTAATATGCCATATTTCACAAGGTGAGAATATGAATTAATTTAAAAGTACTCTCAGAGTATAAAACTAAAGTATAAAGAGCATAAATATTAACTCAGTAAAATACTGTCATCAGAAAATACATTGCTATATGCAATATACAGAAAAGTTTTTATACCTTGCAAGTAGAACTAAATATATGTAAATAAAAATGTATTCACTTTCATTTACCCTTATTTAGTGGAAAGACACAAGACAGTAATATAAAAAAACATTACTATCAGCATTGGTTGCAACTAACCAAATTGAATAATACTGAATCAGTCTTTTGATGTGTCATAATTTTGACAAGCAACTTTCTTTTTTAAGATTTATTTGTATTGTTTTTGACAGAGAGAGAGACAGACAGAGAGAGAGAAACACAGAGAGAAGGGGGAGGGCCCAGAGCAGTCTCCATAGTTGACAGCATTAGCTTTCCATATAGTTTCACTCCACAGGCGGGTGCGGAGCTGCACAGGGCAGGAACTGGGCCGGGAGACTCCTGCATAGGATCCAGCAAGAACAGAACTGGGGGCACACCCCAGTTCAGCATATGGGTCTGCGTGGGCCGGAGCCGGGATTTGATCCTCAGGCTCTGGGGCTGCAAAGTGAGTGCTTAACCCACTGAGCCATCCCAGCTTCCCCACTTTGTAAGTCTTGTATTAACTAATAGCCCTTTTATAATAAAACTATTTATGACATCACCTTTTGCTTACCAAATTCGGAAATTCAAAGACATCTAATTTGATATATATTTAGTTTTACTAACATTTCATTATGATTCTTGGGTTATTTTTGCCAGTAAGCTCAATGTTGGATTCATAGGGCCTGAGAACATTGCTCTGATCTTCTAAGACCAGTTCCTCTTCAATCTTTTGGGAAATAATTTTTTGTCTTTTCTGGACTTAAGAAGTTCATATTGCAGCAATAGTGGTAAGATAGAAGTCAAATAGAATTAGAGCTAAGTAAACAGCACATAAACATCAATAAATTGAAGTATAATATTGACAAATAATATTCAGCATTTTACCAAAATAGAACCATAGCTTAGGATGTATTTGTTGAGTCTACATGCATTACAAGCCTCTGTGTTATTTATTTGGAAACCAGACTTTTTTGCTCAAAAAAGATTTTTTAAATACTCAAATTTGTTTGATACTATTATGTTTTCAAATTAACAATAATGTTTGCAAGATTGTGGTGATGTTCATTTAGTATTAAGAAGTGCTAAGTCTTGGATTACTTTCTAAAAGGGTTGTTTTAATAATTAATTATATAGCAATATTATGTTTTTCATTTCATAATCGATAATAAAGTTATATCAACTTTTGTATACACTCTATGCCAGGTTCTACAATAATCATGAGTGATTTATATTCTTATTTTAATTTAATTTATTTTTTATTACAAAATAATAAAAATATTGATATACAAATGCTAAATTTTATCTGCTAGAAAGAGATGACTGAAAAAGAATTCTGAGCTATATCCATTAAAATATCTAAGCTTCAATGGTCAGATACCATGGAAAGGGTAAATACAGGCCCTTACTGTTCAAACTAACAAAGTAAGTAAAGCAAACACATAAAAATACAAATGATAATGCAGAACAGATATAAAGAAGCAAATTTAAAATTGCAACAATTTCTATTAGCAATTATATAAGTCCCTGGGTATCTGAGTTTTTTAAAGAAAAAAAGTAGTTTTTAAGGAAGTGGTTGGTTGGAGAATATGTGCAATATAAGTCAGTGTGAACAGTGACACATGCAAGAGAAAATAAAGATCATTTTGTAATATTTTATATGAAGAGGGTAGGGAAGAACCCATCTTTTACTGTTTCCTTAGTAGTATGATAATAGAGTTTCTCTATATATTTATCAAGGATAAAAAGTATATTTAATACTTTATGATGGAACAGAAATCATGTGGAAATGCAAACGATAAACATGTACATCCAGAAACGTGGGAAAATAGTTACTGACATACACAACCTAATAATGTATGTAATTTAAGTATGATTGAATTTAAATGTAAAATTTAATTACCTGAGTTGATATTTTGAAAACACATTTATTGCTGTTTGATACAAAGAATTATGCTCTTTATGGTTTACATACTATGTTCATTATAAACAGAGTGTTTTTTCTGTTTTGGATCAAAAACTAAGCCAAAAATGTACAACTAAATATGAGGAATGAAGATATACTGTAACAAGAATCAGAGTGAGGTGATAGTTTACTTAACTCTTGATTGTGGTTTGAAGATAAGGAATAGACTGACTTCTAGAGTATCTTTAAAGGAGGAAAAAAAACTAGTCTTTACAACTGGCACATCTTTTCCTAAGCTGCTGTACAATCAATTGAAGAGGGATCTGATTCTGCACATGGAGCAAAGAAAGGAATCGGTGCCTTTTATAACTCTATTTCACCACTTACCTTTCAAAATCTGGAGTGTAAGAGCTTTAGCTATTTTTTACCCCTTTCCTCACAAACTAGATCGAATCGGTACCCTCTTCAATTGATTACATTGGGAAATAGTTAAAGCAATTTAAAATCTGATTTGTAGAAGCTCTTCATCAGCTCAGAAGACTAACAGTAAGCTTTCACAATTTTTTCTTTTAAAATTTGCCACCTAGTGACAAGGGTGGAAAAAAAAAAAGATTAGTTTTTAATTGCAGAAAGCTGGTCATATAGTAGTAAAATCATGATTTTATAGAAGAAATACCAAGTATTTATAGGGAAGTAAATGAGCAGTGATTCATTTATCTATGTATGTACCTACCTGTTATCTGCTATAGATCTAAGCATATAATTCTCTTCATAATAGAAAAAGTTATAAAAATGGAGGAAAAAAATAGGAAATAGGTAGATGTAAAACAAAATCCATCTTTAGCTTCTAGTAGCCAGCCTGGGCACAGGATTCATGTTAAAATTATCTGACATCTCTAAAGTATTATAATATAAAATATTTGTGTAATATAAAATCAATTTAAAATTGTATTTAAGACACCTAGCAATGCATAATGTGATTTCTTTCACAGCACAAGCACAATTATAATGTCTGTTTTCTTTTGTTTCTTTCCTAAAACACCTCATGTTTATAATAGATATCCCAGCATTTTACATGTCAACTTAACTCTCCAAAATTGTCTTCTGATGCTGTCACTTTTTTGTCTTTCTGCCTTTCTCTCTGACTTTTCAGATCTCTTCCAAATACACTGTGCCCTATTGGAGACCGAGGTAGTCCAATGCACCTCAATCCTTCCACCATTTTCATTTACCCTAATTACGTACTATGAAGACCTAGAAATTTAACTACCAAAAGCTAGGTTTCTTCCTTCCTTCCTTCTTTCCTTCATTTCCTCCTTTATTTCTTCTTTCCTTTCTTTCTTCCTTCCTTTTTCCTTCCTTCCTTCCTTCCTTCCTTCCTTCCTTCCTTCCTGTCTTCCTTTCTTCCTTCCTTCCTTCTTTTCTCTCTGTCTCTCTGTCTCTCTTTCTCTCTTTCCTTTTTTTATAACAGGTAAGGGAGAGATATTGTGAACAATCTTATGTTACTGTTTTTCTATCCACACACTCATATGCATGGAAATACATGTGCATATATTTAAGATATTGTCAATTAACAAGATAAGTGATCAAGTGTAATATAGTGATCCACATCAACTTTAAAAATGTCCAAAAAAGAAGTGTCACCACCACTACTATTTTACTGATCTACAGAATAGACTTGCACTTAGTGAAGACTGTTGCTTTGATCCCTAGACTTAGTTAATTGTTTGTTAAAAAAAATAAATAAATAAGAAATAAAAAAGAAACAGTTGTTTTATTTAATACTATTGTATATGTTCGTGACTATGGTATTAAATATTGTGGAATCCTTGTAGAATTTCAATAATAATG
>PVKE010012660.1:0-37895 GCA_004027555.1 Craseonycteris thonglongyai
CTGTCCCCAAACTGCTCCTTCTCCCTCCCTCTCCCGCTCTCCCCTTTTTCCTCTAACCTTTGTGTGTTGTTCTGCGTTGTGTGGTTCTCTCAGTTGAGGGTGCTTCTCAGGGTTTCCCCTGTGGGTTCCTTTTTGTTTGTAAGTCCCTTCCCAGGTAGATGTCTGGGTTCTCCTCTCATGCCGCCATCTTGCTCCCTCCAGTATTTTAAAATTGACTCACTGAGTCAAAAATTATAACCAGTTTTGAGACTTTAGTATATTTAAAATACTACTTTAATATATAGTTAAAACAAATTATAACTATTGCTTGCAGTTATTAGGTAACATGCTTTTTCTTAAGTCTTTAGTACTTTGATATGAGGAAAAAAACTTTTTTGTGTTTTATATATACTTATTTTTGTTGTATATATATAATGACTCTTACTGTTCACATTTATCTTTCTAAATTTCTAAGTCCATATGAATTAAAAAATACTATTTCCTAATGATATTGTTCTTAGAACACACTATCTTTGTGTTAATAATGCTATTTTTAGTAGCTATTGTTATATATATAAATTTTTGTGTAATTAATTTAATCTCATTTTTATTGGTGCCAATGCTTTTTTAATGGATTCTTTCAGATATTTGCGATAAAGAGTAACTCAAAACTGTGGATTTGCTTTAGACTGAATGTTCAGTGAAGGTAAATGAGGTGAGACTATATAATCATAATGTATTTGGATTTTTATATGTACTTACAAATTCAATGGGAAGTGTTAGTGAGGACTTATAATTGATATAAAAATCACTAGAGTTACTAAGTAAGGGAGGAATTGTAAGGTAAAAATGTGTAGACCAATTTTGGAGATAATCAAAATAACGAAATGAATAATCATAAAGTCATGTTTGATAGGTAGATCCACCAGTACTTATCATGTATTTGATGAGGTGGTGAGGGAAATGAAAGAATAAAATAATGTTTCCTTGGTTTTTCATATGAACTAGTGACTGGATGTGGTATAATTTTCTGAAGTGTGCAATACTAGTAGAGAAACACTATCTGATATGTATTCTGGGAGGTAATTCAATTTTGAAAATATTAAGATTGAGATGACTATTAAAAATTCTATAGGGATTGCTGGGTCATGTGGCAATTCCATTCCTGAATTGTTGAAGAATCTCCATACTACCATCCATAGTGGTTGCAATACCTTTTCTGGGTATCTACCCCCACACTTTAAATCCTTACTTTGCAAAGATATATATACCCCAATATTCATTGCAGCACTGTTCACAGTGACCAAGTCATGAAAACAACCAAAGTATTTTTTATATATGATTGAATGATATATGATTGAATGATGAATACACAATGGAATACTACACAGTGATAAAAAAAATAAATACAGCCATTTGTGACAACATGGATGGACCTTGAAACAATCATATTAAGAGAAATAAGAGATAATTAAAAAATCAAGAAACATAGACCCACTCATAGGTGGAATATAAATTTGGAAATGGCACAGAAGGTATAAGAGAGACCTAAGAGCTAAAACAAATGAAAGATCTCTACAAGAACTATCTGACTTTATTAGAAAGAATAACATAAGAATAATAGGTATTCCTGAGGGAGCAGAGGACCAGATGGGCACAGAGAATTTGCTCAGACAAATAGTGGATGAGAACTCCCCAAATCTATGGCAAGAACTGTAACCTCAAATTCAAGAAAAAAAAAAATAGGACCTCTAGCTAATTGACCCCTAACAGACCCTTTCCAAGGCACATTATACTGAAGATATCAAAGGTCAAAGACAAAGAAAGAATTGTTAAGGCAGCCAGAAAAAAGAACACCATAACCTATAAAGGAAAGCCCATCAGACTATCATCAGATTTTTCAACAGAAATTCTACAAACCTGAAGGGAGTAGAATCAAGTACTCAAAATATTGAAGAGAAATTACTAGCCAAGAACCATCAACCCGGAAAAGTTATCCTTTAGATATAAAGGAGGAATAAAGACCTTTTCAGACATACAGAAACTGAAGGAATTCTCCAACATAGGGCCAGCACTTCAAGAAATACTGAAGGAGGTGATTGGACCTGAAACAAAAAGTAAAAATACATGGAAATTAACTGGAACAACAAAAACATAAAAGGGGAGAAAGTGAAGGTTTAAATTTCCAAAGAGAACAGAACTAAGAAACATCCTTAAGAAGACAACCCACTGCATACATGAAACTTTCTTTTACATAAAGTTCATGGCAACCACTCAAAAAGAACTTAGAACTGAGACACATCACAACAACACAACAACAAAAGAGAGAGACAGAGAGAGAGAGAGAGGGAATAGTCATAAACACCACTGAACTAAAATAACCAATTGGAGTAAAAAAGCAAAGAAGCAATCAGAAAAAAAGATCTACTGGAAAACAAAAGATAAAAAAATGGTTATAGGAGTTTCTCATATATCAATCATCACCGTAGATGTCACTGGACTGAACTCACAATAAAACACCCCAGAGTAGCAAATTGGATTAAAGAAAAAACCCAAAAAGCAAAAAAACAAAAAAGAAAACTTATGCTGCCTCCAAGAGACACACCTCAGCTACAAGTGACAAACACAGACTCAAAGTGAAACAGTGGAATAAAATTCTTTAAGCAAATGGCATCCAGAGAAAAGCAGATGTAGCCATACTTATATCTGATGAAACAGACTTCAGGATCAAAACAGTAATAAAAGACAAAGATGGACATTTTATAATGATAAAGGGGACAATAAAACAAGATGGCATGACATTTATCAGTATATATGCCCCAACCAAGAAGCACCAAAATGTACAAAGCAACTCCTAACAGATCTAAAAGAACAAACTGACAAAAATGCAATTATAGTAGGTGACTTAACCCCCCTTGATGCCATGGACAGATCACCCAAACAGAAAATAAATAAGAAAATATCAGCTTTAAATAACATTAGAGTAATTGGACATAGTTGACATTTACAGGATACTTTAACCTACAATACAGGACTATACACTCTTTTCTGGTGCACATGGAATGTTTTTAAGGACAGAACACA
Organism: Craseonycteris thonglongyai; assembly: GCA_004027555.1. Lineage (NCBI taxonomy): Eukaryota > Metazoa > Chordata > Mammalia > Chiroptera > Craseonycteridae > Craseonycteris > Craseonycteris thonglongyai. The sequence goes on from PVKE010012660.1 coordinate 3,064, forward strand.
TGTTGGGACACAAAGCTAGCCTCAGCAAATTAAAAAAGATAAAAATCATACCAAGTGTATTGTCTATCCACAAAGCTTTGAAATTGGAGATCAACTACAAAAAGAAAGCAGGAAAAACCACATATACATGGAGATTAAAGTAAGTCTTTTTATTTTTTTTATTGTTTTTGACAGAGAGAGGGAGAGAGAGATACAGAGACAGAGAGAGAACTGAACTGGGGGAACTCCCCAGTTCAGCATATGGGTCTGCACGGGCCGGGGCTGGGATTCGATCCTCCGTCCCCGGCACTGCAAAGTGAGCGCTTAACCCACTGAGCCATCCCGGCTTCCCCTGCATGGAGATTAAACAACATCCTATTAAAAAATGACTGGACCAAAGAAGAAATAATAGAGGAGATTAAAAAATACATAGAAACAAATGACACTGCAAACACAACATACCAACATTACTTGAATATAGTGAAAAAAGTAATAAGAGGGAAATTTATATTACTACAGGCCTATCTCAAGAAACAGGAAAAATCACAATTAAACTACCTAATATCATGTCTTAAAGGTCTAGAAAAAAAGAACAAAAAACACCCAAAGTCATCAAAAGGAAGGAAATAATAAAAATTAGAACAGAACTAAAGAAATAGAGAATAGAAAAACAACAGAAAAAATTAATACAATAAAGAAAAGGTTCTTTGAAAAAATTAATAAAACTGACAAGTGGCTGGCTAGGCTTACCAAGGGAAAAAGAGAAAAGACAGAAATAATCCAACATATAAATGAAGGAGAAATTACAACTGATACCACAGAAATATGAAGGATCATACAAGAATACTATGAAGGCCTACATGCAACCAAATTTTGCAACCTGGAAGAAATGGACAAGTTTTTAGGAGCATATAGTCTACCCAGACTGAATCAAGAACTGGACAATCTAAACAGACAAATCAACAGTAAGGAAATTGAATCAATCATCCAAAACCTTTCCCCAATTCAGGAATCCAGACCCGATGGTCTCACTAATGAGTTTTACCAGGCATTCAAAGAGGCAGTAACACCTATCCTCCTCAAATTTTCCCAAAAAATTGAAGAGGCAATACCTTTTAACTCATTCTATGAGACCAACATTACCCTAATACTGAACCCTGGCAAGGACATCACACAAAAAAAGAAAACTATAGACCAATATCTCTGAAGAACATCAATGCAAAATCCTAAACAAAATACTATCAATTAAAATACAATAATGCATTCAAATGATCATACATCATAATCAAGTGGGATTCAACCCAGAAGCATGAGGATGGTTCAACATATGCAAATCGATCAATGTGATACACCATATAAAATAAAGGATAAAAACCATATGATTATATCAATTGATGGAGAAAAAGCATTAAACAGGATACAACATCCATTTATGATCAAAACACTTAATAAAATAAGTGTAGAAGGAAAGTCCCTCAACATAATAAAGTTCATATATGACAAACCCTCAGTGAATATCATACTGAACGTGGAAAAAACAAACCTTTTCTTCTAAAATCAGGAACGAGACAGGAATATCCTCTGTCACCACTGCTATTTAACATAGTGCTGGAAGTTCTAGCCAGAGCCATCAGGTAGGAGAAAGGAAAAAAAAGGCATCCAAATTGGAAATGAAGACGTTAAACAGTCACATTTTACAGATGACATGATCCTTTATGTAGAAAACCCTAAAGATTCCACCAGAAAACTACTAGAAACAATAAATGAATACAGTAAAGTTGCAGGATACAAAATCAATGTACAAAAATCCACTGCATTTTTATATACAAAATTTTGCAATCAAAACAAAAAAGAATAAAATACTTAGAAATAATCTTAACAAAGAATGTGAAGGATTTATACATGGAAAACTATGAGACAATATAGTTTCATTTTCTTCAGTTTCTCAAAACTATGAGAAACTGAAGAAAATGAAAAGAAATAGAAAAAATATTCTGTGTTCATGGATTGGAAGAATCAACTTAATTAAAATGGCCATATTACCCAAAGCAATATACAGATTTAATGCAATTCCTGTCAAAATCCCAAAATAGATTTAAAAAAAATCACCAGATTCAGATGGAACCACAGAAGACTCAGAATTGACAAAGCAATCCTCTGAAAAAAGAACAAGGCTGGAGGCATTGCGCTCCCTAACTTCAGTCTGTACTACAAAGTGTCAATAATAAAAACAGCTTGGTATTGGCAGAGAAACAGATATACAGACTAATGGAACAGAATCAAAAACCCATAAATAAATCCACAAATATATGGACAGATAATTTTTGACAAAGAGCAAAAAATATACAATGGGGAAAAGAAAGCCTCTTCAGTAAATGGTGCTGGGAAAATTGGAAAACTACATGCAAAAGAATGAAACTGGACTGTGAACTGTCACCATACACCAAAATTAACTCAAAGTGGATTAAGAACCTCCACATAAAACCTGAAACAGTAAACTGCATAGAAGAAATAATTGGTACTAAACTTACAGACTTTGTGTTCAGAGAGGACTTTATAAACTTGACCTCAAAGGCCAGGAAATACAAGCAAAAATAAATGATTGGGACTATATGAAACTAAAAAGCTTGTGCACAACAAAGGAAACCATCAACAATGTAAAAATTAACCAATCAAATGGGAGAAAATATTTACAAACAATGCCCCTGATAAGGAGCTAATATCTAAAATATATAAAGCATTCATACAACCAAATAACCAAAAAACAGAAATTCCAATTAAAAAATGGGCAGAAGACCTGAACAGACACTTCTCCCATGAAGACATACAAACAGCCAACAGATATATGAAAAAATGCTCAAGATCATTAGCAATTAGAGAAACTCAAAGAAAAACCACAATGAGATACCACTTCACACCTGTTAGAATGGCTATAATCAACAAGACAAGGGATAACAAGTGCTGGAGAGGCTGTGGACAAAAAGGAACCTCATACACTGCTGGTGGGAATGTAAACTGGTACAACCACTATGGAAGGCTGTGTGGAGATTCCTCAAAAAATTACGAATGGAATTACCATATGACCCAGCCATCCCTCTACTGGGCATCTACCAAAAAAACCTGAAAACCTTAATCTTTAAAGATGTTTGTACCCGCATGTTCATCGCAGCACTGTTCACGTTGGCCAAGTTGTGGAAACAACCAAAGTGTCCTCTGGTAGATGACTGGATAGAGAAGTTGTGGTACATTTATACAATGGAATACTGCTCAGCGATAAGAAAAGATGAAATACAGCCATTTGTGACAACATGGACGGACATTGAAGCCATCATGTTAAGTGAAATAAATCAGACTGAAAAAAATCAAGAAACATATTACCTCATTTATAGGTGGATTATAAAACTGAAAATAAAAAAGAAACATAAACTTATGGACACAGTCAATAATTACTGGTTACCTGAGGGTAAGGGGGGAGGTGGGGAGTGGGCATCAAATACATGGTGATAGGAAGAGAGCTGACTCTGGGTGTTGAGCACGTAATGCAACACATAGACGATGGAATGTAGAATTTTACACCTGGAACCTATGTAATTGTTATCAACCAATGCCACCCAATACATTTAACAATAAAAAAAAATCAAGAAATTAAACTGCTATGTCAACGCAAAAGCTGTATGACAACTGAAATATTTGTCCCGCAATGATTTTTTTCCCGATAGTGTTCAATGCAGCAAAAATGTAATAGCTTCTCTTTAGTAGGAGAATAAGCAGCTATGTGGTTATTATAATATTTTAAATTATCTCTGAAGGCTCCCTTTTAAATGAACTTTATTTAAATAGTGTTTAAAAATCACTAACTGAAGATACGGCATTATGTGGTTTACTCTTTTGGATGCATAAACTGGGCAAACATACACTGTGCAAAAATAATCCACACACATGTCTTTGAAGAACAAAACAATACCCCATAAACCCGAAGTCTTTTAATAGGAAGAGGCGTATACCCACTGGGATGCTAAGTATCACTGGCCAGGCGACAGCACAATTGCTGAGGGTGATTCTGGATAGAGGTGTCATTTGTGAAATGACAGAAATGGACTCTTCCCACGTCTACCGCCCTGCTGCTGGTAGTTACATAATACTGTTATCTGGCTGATTTCCTACCCAACTACAGGTGGTTGGTTGTGAGGTCATGCCATTACAAATCACCATCTGTTAGATCAAAGTGCAGAGGACAGAAGGGCAGGTGTACAGTATTAAAAGCTGCGTTTATCTCCCCAGTCACTTGGTGTGGCTTCCCTGTAGCAGAGCATTTCCTAAATGCCAAATGCTTTGTGATGAAGTGTAAGGTGTCTCACACTGGTGGAGTTTTCATGTGCTTGAGCGTGGGATGAGTGTTCCATTTTGTAACGGGGCACTGATGTAGCGAACAGACAGAGGGAGGTTATATAAAGCCCGTAATCTGTCATTCACATCAACGAATATTAGAGTTTCTTTACATTTTTAAGATGTGTTTGAAAGTAAAATGAGGGGACATTATCAAGATGGCAGCATGAGAGGAAATACTTGAAACCTCTTCTGGACAATACAAGAAGTAGAAGACTAAATTCCGATGAGGGAACCTCTAAGCTACACATAGCCTCAGTGGTGAGGCCCACCCATCACAAGAACACATCTAAAGGAGACAGAGAGGGAGGTGAGCAGGAGAGAGAAAAAGGGGGACAGGCAGGGCCATGGATCGCAACCCAGAGCCCAGCAGAAGACGGGGTGGGCTGGGAGTCTGGGAACACTGGCTGACATGCAGCACAACCTGGGAGGGTTAGAAGCTGAGAACTGACAAGGGTGGACACGTGGGAGGTTTAAGGGGGCCCTAGCTAAGCCCTGTGGATAACCTAAGCAGACCAAACAACAGTAAGGAAATTGGAAAAGCATCCAAAACCTCCCCAAAAGCAATCATCCAGGACCAGATGGTCTCACTAATGAGTTTTATCAGGCGTTCATAGAGGAACTAACACCTATCCTCCTCAAACTTTTCCAAAACATGGAAGAAGAGGCCATACTTCACACCTTGTTTTATGAGACCAACATTACTATAATACCAAAGCCTGGTGAGAACATCACACACACACAAAAGAAAATTGTAGACTCATTATCTCTGATGAACAGGGATGCAAAAATCCTAAACAAAATTAGGAATGGAATTGCCATAGAACCCAGCAACCCCTCTTCTGGGTATCTACCCCCCAAAACTTGAAACCTTAATTCACAAAGACATATGTACCCCAATGTTCATCGCAGCACTGTTCACGTTGGCCAAGTCATGGACACAACCAAAGTGTCCTCTGATAGATGACTGGATGAAGAAGTTGTGGTACATTTACACAATGGAATACTACTCAGCCATAAGAAAAGATGAAATACAGCCATTTGTGACATGGACGAACCTTGAAATCATCTTATTAAGTGAAATAAGTCAGACTGAAAGAATTAAGAAACATATGACCTCACTTAAAGGTGGAATATAAAACTGAAAGTAACAAAGACACAATAACTCATGGACACAGTCAATAGTTTAGTGGTTACCTGAGGGTTATAAGGAGGAGGCATCAAATATATGGTGATGAAAAGTGAGCTGACTCTGGGTGGTGAGCACACAATGTGATGCACAGACAATGTCATGTAGAATTGTACACCTGGACACAATGTAGCTGTTATCAACCCATATCATCCCAATAAATTTAACATCAATAAAAAGAAAAGAAAAAAATAATAAAATTGTCAGAGTTGTTGGACAATGCTAAAAACTTGAGTTATTTTTGTGTTAAGTAACTAAATATTCACTCACCAAAAACTTTGCACCAAATTATATTGTACATTGGCCGGCGTGAATTAATTTAGGAAAGAGTTCATTACATGGTTAAATAGAAGCATTCCTATCAGAATTTGACTTGCACCTGCTGAATTATTTCAAAGAATAAAAATGCCTGTGCATTTGAGTCAGAAAATGCTACTCACTGCTAATTGCGCCGTGAGGTAACGTGCAATTTGCAACTTATCGACTGGTCAGCAACCAGTCCTTTCCCCTGAATAACACTTAAAATAACTAACTTTTCTTTTTATATAGAACCACCCCCCCACCAGCAATCTGTCATTCTTTTTATTTGCATTCGCCAAACAGCTGTATTTACAGAATGCTGTGCCCTGCTTTATTTTTGTTTTTGCTTTAAATCTTAATGTCTAATGGAGCCGTTGGGTAGTCTAATAATTTTAGTTTGTGAAACTCATAAAACGTATCTGCCCAAATGGCTTGAACCTTTTCCCCTCTTTCTTCTCTCCCATGTTCTCATTATTTATAATGAGTCTTCCCAGAAACCTCTCAGTGAGTGTGTGGATACTGGGGACACAGGAAGATAATCAATTCCAGGCTGAGACCGCGCTGCTTCAACAAGCTACTCCAGCAGATGTTTCTGCTTTGGGGGCCCGAGGAAATTTTATAGGTGTTTTCCTCCCTTTCAGGGAAAATTGCCAGAACGGTCCAAAATGGGAAATCTATAGGCCTGCTTGCATTTCCAAGTTGGGAGGGATATTATGTCCAATACAAGGAATCTCGGGGAGAGGAATTTCTGAAGACACGATCTCGCAATAGCGATGTACAGCGTTTACCAGGAAAAAGAGAAACCAAGAAGGCTCACTTGCCTGTAGGTTTCTCTGTGTGTTGAAAAGTGTGTGCATGTGAGCGGAGTTAGAAATGATATCCATGCATGTTAAAGACACATCTGGGAGTCAAGTAGGACCCCCTTCTCCTGGTCTCCCCCAAAGACCTGTCCCCCAAAGATACTGCCTAGATTGCTTTTCTGTCTCTCTTCAAATAACTTAAATTGTGAGTCCACTGAGGGAGAGGATATTTGCAGGATTGTGAGTTTTTTTCTTCTTCTAAATGGACAGTATACTACAGAGTAGAATTTTGTTTCTCAAAAAAACAAAAATAAAAGTTTTTTTTGGCAAGGGTGATCTGACCATCTCAGCCCTAATATGAGTATTCACTTTATTTTTTATTTTATCTTTTTAAAAAAAATATTTATTTTATTGTTTTTGACAGAAACAGAGAGAGAGAGAGAGACAGAGAGAAGGGGGAGGGCCCAACGCAGTCTCCATAGTTGTACGTCATCAGTTTTCGACATGGTTTTGTTCCACACAGGTGGGTGGGGGCTGCGCAGGGCAGGAACTGGGCTGGGGGCCTCTGGCATGGGAAGCTCACCCCAGTTCAGCATATGGGTCCACATGGGCCAGGACTTGGATTCGATCCTCGGTCCCTAGGGCTGCAAAGCAAGCGCTTAACCTGCTGAGCCATCCTGGCTTCCCCTATTCACTTTATTTTTAATAATTATTTTGGATCTTGGGGAAAGTTTATGTGCAAAATTATGTGATAAACATCAGAAAGAACTGGTCCCATGAAACTCAGATGAGGCGAAGCCATGGATCTGTGAAGTGCTCTAGTTCTGGGGGTTAAAAGTTTCACTTTTGGAATAAATTCTGAAATCTGAGGTAGAGAAAAGCCCATGAAGCCACTTAAAAGACCATTTTTTAAGTAACTGGAGGTAAAGAAGATTAGTCTGGAGAATAAGGCTGTAGTTATTATCCACAGTTATTTTTGTGTGTGTGTGTAACAAAGCTGTCTGCTAAGAACCAGAAATAATAGCTATTATAAAGCCATTCTGATAACACTTAACAGGATTATTCTTTTCTGATATTGTACATACGTGTAAAGCCATGTATAAACAATTAGCACAGGGAGTGTGACTAACTAGAAATAGTAGTGTAGTTGATCTGTTTAGTCCTTCAGATATTCTTAGAATTAGTCCCAGCTTATGTCTCATATACTTGACAGAACAACAGTGATTTGTGACGATTCTATTGAGGAATTGTATTATAAAAAAATGTATCAACCATCAATTAAAATTTGGACAAAATAGTGTCAACCTTAATATCCATTAGTGGGGAAGCCGGGATGGCTCAGTGGGTTAAGTGTTCGCTTTGCAGCTCCGGGGAACCAGGATCGAATCCAAGCCCCGGCCCGTGTGGACCCATATGCTGAACTGGGGTGAGCTTCCCATGCAGAGGCCTCCAGCCCAGTTCCCACCCTGCACGACCCCCACCCACCTGTGTGGAACAAAACCACGTTGAAAACTGATGATACACAACTATGGAGACTGCTCTGGGCCCTCCCCCTTCTCTCTGTTTGTCTCTGTCTCTGTCTCTCTGACTCTGTCAAAAAATAAATCTTAAAAAAAATTCATTAGCTTGTTTATTGTTAAAAAAGGGAGTGTTGGGAAGCCAGGATAGCTCAGTGGTTGAGCACTTGCCTTACAATCATGAGGTCTGGGGTTTGATTCCCAGCCCCAGCCTGTGCAAACCCAAAAGCTGAACTGCGGCACAATGGGAACCACCAGGATGGAATATTGGAGAAGGTTTTCTCCCATGTGGGAGGCTCCTGGCTCAGTTCTCACCCTGTGTGACTCCTCATCCACTTGTGTGGAAGGAAACCACGTCATAACTAATGATGCACAACTATGGAGAATGCTCTGGATCCTCCCCACCCTTCACTCTTTCTCAGCTTCCTTCAAAACAATAAAATAAATCCTTAAAAAAGGGAAGTGTTATCCTAGTAAACCTCTAGGAGACCCCTTGATCTTTGAGAAGAGGCAACCTTTGTCTGTTACTTATCCCATAATAATCTGCACTCTTTAACAGTATTACAATTACCTAGTTTATTTCAACTTCATATAATTTAAGATTTGAACTGAGTGATACTTTGGCTAAATTGAGAAGGAGTAGCCCACTGAACTGGAGAAAACATACAGAAGGACTCGGAGTTGAAACAAAAGTATAATACAATTGAAAACTAAAATTTGTACACATAAATATCACATAAGTTGTAAGACAATGAAAATATATTTTTTAAAAAGTGGGTTATGCAGGGACAAGATGAAAAATGGGCTTTCAAACCACGACACATGGATTGCAGAAAAATAAAACCAGTTTCAAGGTGGCCAGTGGCAAGGTTACTCCTGGGACATGCTATTACTGAGTAGGAAAGTGAGTGAGAATTAGAGGTATCCTGATGAAGATAAACAATATTTAAGAGTTTTAGTTGGTCAGATTTGCTCATTGACTGTAGATGAGAATGGTAGTGAAGAAAAGTCAAGGATCATTCCTACCCTGTTTCCCCGAAAATAAGACAGTGTCTTATATTAATTTTTGCTCCCAAAGATGCGCTAGGTTTTATTTTCAGGGGAGGTCTTATTTTTCCATGAAGAAGAATATGGTACACATTTATTGTTGAACAACAAAAAAAGGAAATTTATTACCTGTATACGGTATGGTAGTAGTTGTCATCACAAACCAGCATAACCAGACAAACTGTGAATCCCACAGTATCAAGAATTTTTTGTTACTACCATTATTTCCATGTACAATAATCTATGGTACATTTACTCATTTATTCAATGACAGTCATGTCATCATCTTCTGGAACATCATCATAACAATCCAAACCCTGAATTTCCTGGTGAATTTCTTGTGACTCCATTTTTTTCAGAATCAGTGGGGGCCTTATTATCAGGGAGGTCTTATTTTCGAGGAGGTCTTATATTCGGGGGGGGTGCCTTATATTTCAGCAAGAGGCAAAACTGTAAGTAGGTCTTATTTTTGGGGGATGTCTTACTTTTGGGGAAACACGGTAGTTCCTGGCTTGAGCAATTCGTTGGATAGGAATATCATGCACTAAAATATTTGCAAATGTGAAAGAAAAGGTAGAGTCACTCATAGTTCTTGACTATTTGGGCAATTACTTCTAGGCATTCCCAGGGTATGTGTTCCTAAACCAATCCATGCATTTTTGTGTGTTCTAGTAACATCCTGCAAATGCAATAATTAAAGGTAATGCACAGGATGATCACAGCTGCCTCTCTGATAGTCTTTTAAACACAATTCATGCTGTTGCTCCAGTGTTCGTTGACGTTGCTACTCACTCTTATTGAAGAAACTTAAGAGGGTGCTTCTGGTTCTGAATTACTGCAAAAGGCCAAATCATCATGGAATATCGGATAACATTCAACTTTTAATTGCATGCCCTCTTTGTTAAAATTTCAAACAGGTTCATGAAGATAGACTAAGGATGAAGGTCATCTCACTCTTTTTATTGTCTTTGCCGTCTTCATCTCTTCTCCTGGTCACTTGGACTTCCTTTCTTCTTGGACTAAAATACAAAAGCACTATGCACATATATTTGCATAAATAAGCAAATGTCCATGGTGGTCACCCGCTTTTCAGTTCTGCAAATGGCAAGTGCACAAATCTTCTTTTGATCTAAGTTGGGACTCCTTGCTGAAGTATCAACATGTTTATGTAATTTTTACTCTATGTAATCATAGATTTTTGAAGAAGGAGTACTTGATGTTAATCCATGCAGTGCTTGTAAAACTCGAATATGTGTTTGAATAATAGGGAGTCCTGTTAAAATGCAGATTCTGCCTCAGTGGTTCTGAGGACAGGGCCTTAGAATTGCACTTTAAATGAGTTCTGCAGTGTCTCAGAGGCTGCTGGTATAGAGCCTACACTTTGAGACACAAACTTCTAGTCTCGGCAGTTCCCTCAGAGTACAGTCGAAGAAAAGAAGTCACTGACATTTATTTAGTGCAAAGAATCTCGATTAAAAAATCTATTTTCCTGAATCTCACTCCACTGTTCCTTGTGCCACAATCAGCATCATTTGCCTCAAGTAGATCTTCAAACACTAGTAATATTTACTTCCCATTTTGAAATCTAGAGAAACTGTCCATTAACAAAGGAAAATGTACCCAAAAGTTATGAGATCCATCTTTGCTAACATTTTGGGGTTTTGTTTCTAATTACAAATTAATTACTGTACCTAATATTTTGCTAATCATCCATGATAACTGTGTGTATGTGGTGATTTATTAAGACTTTGAAAACATACATGTAACAAATTTCCACCAGTAAAACAAGTACTCATAAAACATGTACTCATAAAACATAGTTTAAAAAAAAACCCCCAAAAAAACAACAAAAAAAACATAGTTTCATACTAAAGGGTGTCCCAAAATTCACGCAAGAAGTAATTTTGAAAGAAAACACAGGTTTATAAATAAAAATTGTAAATTTTCATTGCTCAACAATGAAAACACATTGTTCTTTTGTGTAGTGCTCCATTTTTAATAACCATGAACTGTCAGCTGTCATGCTGTCTTTCTTTTTTTGTTAGCAACACTTTACCACACAAAAGACACAAAATTCAAATCTTTTTTTTTTGGTTTTTATCTTTTTATTGCAACGAATATTGAATTCAAGGAGTTACAATTACCAGCAGCTCTTAGAAAAGAGCTCCATGCTGAATGACTAATAAAATTAAGCTTTTTCAAAATAATTTTTAAGACATTTCTTTTATCTATAACATTTTTATAGTATCAGGCAGGTAGCTATTAAATAGAGTCTCCAAGGGGTTGTATCTCTTTGATTAAAAATCTCTCAGATTCTGTAAGAAGCCATCAGTATAATCAGGACAACAAAATTCAAATCTTGCGTGAATTTTGGGACAACCTTTATCTATTAGAAAAGTGTATATAAAATAAAAGCCTGTGGTTTTTGTTCCATCTAAAAATATTTGAATTCAAATTTTCAGTTAAAAGTTTTTTTTTAAGTATATGAATAAAATTTTCCTGAAAGAAAGCTACTGGGTAAGGCAGGAAACTTTCTTCATTGACTTGTCTTGTAAATGGGCTTCTAAAATAAGGATGTTATTGAACCCTAAATCTGAAAAGTTTGGGGGTGCAGAAAAAATTGGGGTGTTAAAACTGATATAGTTGAGCAATACAACAATAGGACTTTCCAGCAATCAATGGGGGATTACCACCTTCAGTTGTAGAACTGGAATTACCACCACCAGTTTATACCTGGATTTCTGTATGTTGCATCCTTTTCCAACCTCCTTTCTGAATGTTGCTGCTCCAGTTCAAAAAAGTGTGGGTAGCAAAGCAGATGGATTCTACTCATGGGCGGGGGAAGGTCCAGTGAGACTAGGGCAAGGTGCTCCCTGCTGCCCCTGAGTTCATTAAAAACTATATCTAAAGGGATCTTACTCTCTAGGTAGAAGATAGAAGGGAGTTGAATTGCTTGTTGGCTGAAACATCTTATCAAAGACAGCTATGGTTTGTATGGCGTCTCCCCTGGAGGACGTACTGAGGTCATCAAGCCCATATCCCCTGTACTATCTCTTGGGATTCAAGCATTGGACAGAGAACAGAAATAAAGCATCTGTTGCCAGTGATGTACGATTATCCTCAATATGAGAGGAAACATGTGCGGAGACAGTTTAGCTAAGTGGGATCCTCAACTGAGAGTTTTAGAGAAGTTAGTATTGACTGGCTGCATCATATAATTTTGCATCTCAGTGAATGCTCTACCATCCAGAACTTTTTAAGAATACTGAGTTCATTCAGAGAGGAAAAAAATCCCTCTGGTTTTAGACAGTGACATGGAATATTTATTGAAAAATCTTAAAATGTCTTCCCAAATTAATATCTGATACGAAAAGTAGCCAACTGTAGAGCCAGCCAGTCAGGTTTTGTAAACATATATTCTGTTCATGAACCTATCAAATAGAAGGGATTCAAACTCCCTTCACCTCTAGCTGTAAAGTTTGAGAGGGTTATAAAAATGGAAATGTATTAACTGTGTCTGTGAAAATTTATATGTACATGTATCCCTAGGTTAAATCAAGCACTGAGCCTAATGGAGAATATAAAATGCTCATCATTTACTTCCATTTTGAGAGAATATGGTAGAGGAATTCATTTGATATATGATAAATACATTCCTTTAGTTGAGACATAAGATTAACCAGAAAGAAGGGAGGGGATTGATAGTGGCTATGAGAAAACCAAGGTATAGCATTAGTTTATGGGAATGGATCCAAGTGACTTTTTTGAAATCATATAGCATCTTGTCAATAATCTATAAGTCTCTGCAGAACAACAGAAACAGAAAATTATCGGGGTAATTACCAAATAAAATTAGTATCATATAAATTCAAGGATATGTAAATTACATTAAATGAGAAAAATTTAGGTTTAATTTTATTAGTTAATACAGTCTATAAATTGGAAAAGATTTCTATATGGAATTATTTTTATGTTTTAGCCATTGAAGAAATTTAGAGATTACCTAGATTATATTGTTGCCTGGCAATGGAGTATAAAATTGCACTCTGAGGTCTACAGTGTTTTCTCAGATTTGTGAATACTTACAACCTATAATGCAGAATTTGTGCTATTCATTGACTGGTTTTAACTTTTATAAGATATAAAATGATGCAACTGCACATTCTACACAAGAGTCAAGAACTGATACCTTGGGGTTTTCAATAAGCCTTCAAACCAATTCAGTTTAGTACTACAGTATAGTGGTTGTCTTAAGGTAGTGCAATTGAATTAAGTTTAGCATTGATTTTCTAGTTCATGGAAAATAATTTCATTGCTTATTTTCTTACTCATAGCTGCTTCACACATTTAAATTACTTGTCTAACTCTTGAAGACATTTGAGTTTGCAATATGGCTTTATTATCAGACTTCAAATGTTGTAATCCTTTGCACACTCTTTGAAAGCAGCATATGCCTCTTTGATTTTTCCTAGCACCAATTATCACAGTTTCCTAAGTAAACGGTGATTTCTTTAATTTATTCAGCTAATCCTCATATCTTTAGTATGCACCTGTTCTGTTTTAGATAACGTACAAATCAATGAGTGTAAAGATGAACAAGACAGATCCGGTACCCCTTCTCATGAATCTTAGTGTATGAGAAAAGATTTGGGTGTTGATTGATAAAATGTGCCTATCTTAAATTCTTTACCATCATACCTTAGGAAAATAAAAAGGTTATTATTATCTTCCCAGAGGAAAACATGTAAATAATGTCATAGGCTGAATTGTATCCCCTCAAAATTCCTATGTTGAAGTTCTAACCCTCAGTAACTCAGAATATTACAATATTTGGAGATAGAATCTTTATAGAGGCAATTAAAGTGAAATGAGATTATTAGGGTGAACCCTAATTCAATGATTGGTGACCTTATAAGAAAAGGACATTTAGAAATAAACAGAGGAAGAGGGAAGGTTATGTGAAGACACAGGAAGAAAGCAACCATCTACAAAACAAGAAGAGAGGGTCCCAGAAGAAATCAACTCTGTAGCCACTTCATCTTGGACTTCTAGCCTCCAGAACTGTGAGAAAAAAAAAATTCTGTGTCTATGGTAATTTGTTGGTACTAGAAAACTAATACAGTACATTTTTTCCTCTAAGAATGCTTTTATATTTATTTTTACATTTTATTTTTATTTTTTGTTCTAATTACTTAATTTATTTTCAATTGTCAAATTTATTGGGGTTGATGTTAGTTAGTAAAAATTATCTAGGTTCCAGGTGTACCACTCTACATTACATCATCTATGTGTTGTATTATGTGCTCATCATCCAGGGTCAGTTCTCTTTCCATCACTAAATATTTGACTCCCACTTCCTCCTCCTCCACACCCTTCCTCCCTTATCCTAAGGTAACCACTAAACTTTTGACTATGTTCATGAATTTTTATGTCTTGGTGGCTTTCAGTTTTATGTTCCACATATGAGTGAGGTCATATTCTTGATTTTTTTCTTTCTGACCTATTTTGCTTAGCATTGTGATCTCAAAGTTCATCCATGTTCTTGCAAATGACTGTATTTCATCTTTTCTTACTGCTGAGCAATAGTCTATTGTATAAATGTGCCACAATTTCTTTATCCGGTCATTTATCAAAGGCCATTTTGGCTGTTTCCATGACTTGGCCACCATGAACAGTATTGGAATGAACATTGGGCTACATAATTTGAAAACCTTAGTCTACAAAGACATATATTAATAAAATATATTTATGCTATAGTACAATAAGTTTATTATTGGAAGATAGAAAATTGAGAAAAATATAAAAAATCCAATATTCTTACCATCTAAAAGTTTAAACACAATTAACAAAATAGTTTATTTTTGTGTTATATTTTGTGTGTGTATAAACTGTTTTTCAAAAAATTTAATATACTGTATAAAGATTTAACTGAGGGCTTAACATATGTGCTTTTTGCTTTATGTAAATTATACCTAAAAAAAAAAAGGAATAAAATGTAAACTAACCTTGTTCCCCACTCCCACTTCTTGCCAAAAAAGACCCCAACAAACAAAACAAACAAAGAGCACATATGGACAGGTAAGATTTAAAAAGAAAAACTCTGAAAGGAAGTACGAGAAAAGCCAACTCAAAAGGAAAAGGTTTGGCAGCATCTGAGATTAGAAATTTATAATGTCTAGCGATTCTGTTTCCAAGTTGGATAGTTTTACCCTTCAGTGATTAACTATCTTGATGGAACAATAGAGAGAATGCAAAAATTTATCCAGTTTAAAGAATATATGGGCAGTTAGGCAGGTGACTTGGCTGGTGGATAAGCTGAAACAGTAGGACAATGATCAAATAAAGGGTGTTTTTTCACAAGCCCCTGGAAAGCAAACAAAAGTTGGAGAGAGTAAGAAAGTTAGAGGGCATTTGGGTCAAATAGCAACACATTAGTGTAAAACATTGTGGGTTGACAGTCATCTGTACAGAAATAAAAGGAGAATTAGCAGCTATTTATTTGCCTTTCACTATTTTAGTTATTTTGAAGAAGTCAGTCACATTATTATTCTAACACAGTTCCATCTGCAGTAGAAAGAAATATCCACTGATTCCCTTATTAGAGACTTATGTTTGAGAGAATTTATCAAAAGCATTTGGAAATCTGTTCATAAAACTGTAAGAAATGATCAAGAGGTATTTTTGCCATTAAAAGTCTAGCATTACCATTAATAATTACTTATGACAGGAATCAAATGACTTATTAAATCAAATTTTTAAAAAACTAGTTGTTATGTGCACTTAAATATTTATCAAAATGTGTGTGACACAAAGCTTTGGCATAACAGAATTCATTTTATTGAGATAATTAAAGAAAGAAATTAGAACTTAGTGTGTGTACCTTTTCCTTTAAGATATTTATATGAAAGTAGCAAACCCAGTGGCTATAATTTTAGTCTGCAAGTCTTTAAAAAAGGTTTTTAAAGAAAGTCTCACAGCAAGAACGTATCCACACATAAGTCTCACACAATCAAGAATGTATCTGTTAGTTAAACATTAGCACAATACCTTAACTTGATGTTTTCTTTGATTAACAAACACATTTTCATAACAAATTGCTGTGATATTATTGTTACATTTGCCTATACAGTTTGTCTGGGGAGGGTATGAGGAAAAATATTTATAGCTCTTGATTGAAAACTAGCATCTCATAAATTAAATAATTTCAGGGTTAAAAAATTACTTGTTCTATGATTTGCATTATGTTAGATAAAATGTGAACCCAGATTAAAAGGTATTATGAAAGACATAATATTATAAAAGATATAGCTTCTATTTTGCATATTTTCTACATGAAAAAGCCACATGTTAATTATGCTTAAAATTCTTCTTACAACCATATTTTTAAAGATTTGCTTTGCTAAAGTTCTTAAAATCCATTAGTTTTATTCATGTTTTATTTTCCTTATAGTGACCATCCTTTTTATACACAGTAATATCGCACTTTGGGGAAGATTATGAACTTCTTTCACATATTAGTTTCCTAATGCTGCCATGATAAAGTAGCATGAACAGGTAGTTTAAAACAACAGAAATGTATTCGCTCACAATTGTGGGGGCTTAGAAGTTCAAAGTTAACATGTAAGCATGGTTATGCTTCTCTGATGGCTTTAAGGGGTAATTATTCCTTACCTCTTAACTTCCAGGGATAGCTGTATCTCCCTGTTATTCCTTGACTTGCAGCTCCATCATTCCAATGTCATCACATGTTACTCCCTCTCTGGGGTGTTGTGTCTTTTATCCTTTTCTGATAAGGATGCTGATCATATTTCATTATGGCTCACCATTATTAAGTGAAACCTTATCCTACCTTAATTACATTTGCAAAGATCCCATTTTCAAAATAGGTACAAGGAGCTAGGATATCAAAATATCATTTTTTGAGGACACAATGCAACCCATAACAATATGTGTCATGTTGATGATATGAAAGGCATCACAAAAAAAGAAAAATATAGATCAGGGGGGTCAAACTCAATTAAAATATGGGCCATTTGTTGCAACAGGCAAGATTCACGCGGGCCACATCACATGTACAAACGTCGCGGGAACTGAGTCAGCGCGTTTATACATGCCCACAGGCCCCCAGGAAAGGCACTGGGCCATGTGTCTACTTGTCTTCAGTAGTTAAAGGGTTAATGAGGGAATTGTGTGTACGGTATTGCCTCGATCTCCCCTAAGCGCTATTTTCTTCATAACAATTTTTTCTATTTTTATTTTATTTCAGAGCATTGTGGGCCACAAAAAATTACCTCAGGAGCTGCATGCAGCCCGCAGGCTGCCAGTTTGACACCCCTGCTATATCAATATCTCTGATGAACACTGATGCAAAAATTCTAAACAAAATACTAGCAAATAGCAACAATGCAACAATTTTACATAAGGATCAAGTGGGAATTATCCCACGGGTACAATGATGTTTCAACATATGCGAATTGATCAATGTGATACACCACATAAAAATAAAAAATAAAAATCATATAATTATGTCACTTAATGCAGAAAAAGCATTCAATAAGATACAACATCCGTTTATGATCAAAACACTTAACAAAATGGGTATAGAAGTACCTCAATGTAAGAAAGACCATATATGAAAAATCCTCAGTGAACGTCATAGTGAATGGAGAAAAAATGAAACAGTTACGTCTAAAAATCAGGAACAAGACAGGGTTGCCCCCTGTGACCACTGCTATTCAGCATAGTGCTGGAAATTCTAGCCAGAACCATCAGGCACAAGAAAAAAACAAAAAAGCACACAAATTGGGAGTGAAGAAGTTGAACTGTCACTTTAGGCAGATGACATGATCTTAATATTTATTTATTTATTTATTTATTTATTTATTGTTTTTTTTGACAGAGAGAGAGAGATAGATAGAGAGAGAGATAGATACAGAGACAGAGAGAGAACTGAACTGGGGGAGCTCCCAGTTCAACATATGGTTCTGCATGGGTTGGGGCCGGGATTCGATCCCTGGTCCCCGGCGCTGCAAAGTGAGTGCTTAACCCACTGAGCCATCCCAGCTTCCCCGACATGATCTTTTATAGAGAAAACCCTAAGAACTCCACCAGAAAACTATTAGAAATAATTAATACAGTAAAGTTGCAGGATACAAAATCAATGTACAAAAATCCACACCATTTTTATATACAAACAACAAATCTTCAGACAGAGAAATGAGAAAAATGATACCTTCTGTGATCAAAACAGAAAGAATAAAATGCTTAGGAATAAACTTAACAAAGAAACTGATAGACTTATACACAGAAAACTATAAGACACTATTAAAAGAAATTGAAGAAGAAACAAAGAAAGATATTCCATGTTCATGGGTTGGAAGAATCAATATAGTTAAAATGGCCATATTACCCAAAGCAATATACATATTTAATAAAATTCCCATCAAAATCTCACAGACAATCTTTTGAGAAATAGATACAAAAATGATCAGATTCATATGAACCACAGAAAACCCCGAATCGCCAAAACAATCCTCCGAAAAAAGAATAAAGCTGGAGGCATCACACTACCAGACTTCAGTCTGTACTACAAGCATCAATAATCAAAACAGCTTGGTATTGGTAGAAAAACAGACATACAGACCAATGGAACAGGATAAAAAACTCAGAAATAAACCCACATATATATGGACAGATAATTTTTGACAAAGGTGTAAAAAATATACAATGGACAAATGAAAGCCTATTCAATAAATAGTGCTGGAAAAATTGGAAAAACAAATGCAAAAGAATGAATCTGGACTGTGAACTGTCACCATATACTGAAATTATCTCAAAGTGGACTGAAGACCTCCACATAAGACCCAAAACAATAAACTGCATAGAAGAAAGCACTGGTGCTAAACTTATAGATGTTGGGCTTAGAGAGCACTTTATGAACTTGACCCCAAAGTCAAGGGAAGTAAAAGCAAAAGTAAATAAATGGGACTATATCAAACTAAAAGACTTCTGCACAGCAAAGGAAACCATCAACATATGAAAAGGGGAAACAACTGAATAAATAGAAGAAAATATTTTCAAACAATGCCTCTGACAAGGGGCTAATACCTAAATAATATAAAAAACTCATTACAACTCAACAATAAAAAAGATATGATCCAATTAAGAAATGGGCGGAAGGCCTAAACAAACTCTTCTCACATGAATACATACAAACAGCCAATAGATACATAAAAAAACAAACAAATGCTCAACATCACTAGCAATTAGGAAAATGCAAGTTAAAACCACAATGAGATAACACCTCATACCTGTCAGAATGGCTATAATCAACAAGACAAGGGATAACAAGTGCTGGAGAGGCACTTGTCTCTCTCTGTCAAAAACTAAAAATTAATCATTAAACAATAGTTTATAAAAATAAATAAATCTCCAGATGACGGCAACTGGGTGAGTGACCCTAGCCATGAGCCACGAAATAACTGCGCTGCTAAGCCCAAATTGTGAATCCACAGCTCATGAGATACAAACAATGACTGTGATAATTAATTAACAGATAGAAACTCCAAACATCATTTGAAAATCTTACATTTTACTTTTCCTCTGTATGTTTTACGAGTAATGACTATGTTACATAAGCTAAGTAACATTCTGCACACTAAATATAGTTTGCACTTTATTAGTTCTATATCTTAACTAACCAAACATACTCATCCTTTAAGATATTTTTTGCCTAGACTGCCGTGGACTCTTCACTTTATTTATATTCTTGTGGTAATTATGTAACACATTGCATCACAGACATTTCTATATTGGTTTAATTACCTGAGTGTGCGTGGCATTGCAAAAGATATGTCTATCATGAAACAACTTGAGTTACTCTTCTCACTAGGTTTCCCTTCCTCCTTCCCTCCTTCCATCCCTCCCTTTCTCCCTTCCTCTCTTTCTTTTTTCCTCCCTTTCCTGAATTTCTACAGGTTTTCTACAGTATGGGAAAAAGTGTTTTGTTGCCAAGAGAACTAAAGAATTTTTTATTTAAAATAATAAAGGCCCTCTTAAAAATGAAAGTGTAGAAACATAATCTCTACAAGATGGTCTTTGGAGTTCCTATACACGAAGTAACATGTAAAATCCCAAAATCTAAACTGCCTAACGTATGCTTTAATGTGACATCTTAGCTATTTAACAATTAATTACACTAAGTATTTTTGTATTCATGTTAATGTTATATATATATTTTACCACTTAACTGTGTAAAGTTAAGCTGCATAGTTGTGTAAACTTGAACAAGAATGCTTAATTTTTGTTTATTTATTTATTTTTATTGTTTTTTTGACAGAGACAGAGAGAGATACAGAGACAGAGACAGAGAGAGAACTGAACTGGGGGAGCTCCCAGTTCAGCATATGGGTCCGCACGGGCCGGAGCCGGGATTCGATCCCTGGTCCCCGGCGCTGCAAAGTGAGCACTTAACCCACTGAACCATCCTGGCTTCCCCTTAATTTTTGTACTTCACTGCCTTCATTTTAAAACTGTCAGAAATCTGGTGCCTATCTCACAGATTTTTTGTTAGAATTAAATATTATAGTTCCATATAGTCATTGAACAGTATCCAGAATATTATAAGAGCTGAATAACTCTTAATGTGTATTGTTATTGTATGATATACTATCTGATTTCTCATTATCTTTTTACAATATTAGGTTTCACAAATAATTTTAGAGAAGAGCTGGTTCCACATTAACCAATTTAGTTAAATGGGGTCCTTTATCTACTTTATATTATCTGGAATCAACTAAATCCTAAATCTGTGACAATTAGTAAACATTGGATTTATTCTCTGCAGTAAAGTCATTGTTTCACTGAAGTCAAATGGAGTTAATTAATTTCAACTATAAAATCGTAAATGGGTTTTGGAGAACATTATACAATTATTAGGTAAAGTCATTTAGTACTAGTCCCACATTTTTATTATCTTCGAAAATGTTTCTTCCAGATTGTCCAAGAAATAAATTTACCACCCACTGGCCTAACAAGTCCAGACGACAGTCTTTGGGGGAAAGGGCATGAATAAATGGCCAATCATGACTCATCAGCTCCACAAGAACTCATGACTTTATGTTGTTCATATGCTAAGATCGTACCACACATGCTATTGGAAGGCATCTTGTGGCTGCTGTACAAGACTGCAACTCATCATAACAGATGTTTGGGAAGAGAATTATTTGTTTAACTTGTGTATGAGTCAGGGACATTTTGTCTGAATGTAATTAGAAGAGGAGACCACAAGTTATGAACGACTTGTATTCCAAAAGTGCATTTGTGAGTTCGTTGTTTGGGATTAAGAACATATTTTTTATGTGTAAACGAGGTTACATGTTTTGTTTCCCAAGCAAGTCTCAAAAGAACTGCTTTAACCCATTGTTTGGCTAACAGGATCAGTCTCTGGAGAAAATACTTGAGGAGGAAATAGGGTCTTTCTTTTCTGGCCAGTTTGTTTGTTTTGATTCCACTGGCAATAGATTTTTTTCCCTTTCCAGCCCTGGCTTTCCTGTGCTTTCCCATGAGCCCGCATAAGCCCTGCACCACCCTGAAGGGCTACAGCAGTGGTCTGACCCATTCTTGGCAAAATTCACACCGTTCCGAAATGGTCTGCTTCTTCCTTTTCCACCAACATGTTCCGTATTATGATAATACTGGTCTCAGGTTATAATCATTTAGAAAGCAATGTAGCTTAATTCTTTTTATCCTAATGAACATTTCTAATTAAGAAAGATATGTGTTCATCAAAATTACTGCATTTGGTAGACTTCATACCCAACAAAATGAAGGAAAAAAAACCCCACTAAACATTTTCAAGCAACGTCATATTGAAGTTGGGGTCAACTTGTACAACTTTTCTGCCTAAAAACCTGTCCCAGGAGTCACCTTTCTTAATTAAATTGGTTTCTCTTTTAGATTTATTTTATTGCTTTTGTTTTTGACAGAGGGAGAGAGAGAGACAGAGGCAGAGAGAAGGAGGAGGGCCCAGAGCAGTCTCCATAGTTGTACATCATCAGTTTTCAACATGGTTTCATTCCACACAGGTGGGCGGGGACTGTGCAGGGTGGGAACTGGGCTGGGGGCCTCCCGCATGGGAAGCTCACTCCAGTTCAGCACATGGGTCCACACGGTCTGGGACCGAGACCAGATCTTAGGATCCCAGGGCTGCAAAGTGAGCACTTAACTTGCGGAGCCATCGGGCTTTCCCCTAAATAGGTTTCTTCTGATTTTTTTCCTTTTGCTTTTCATGAACTAACATATTTTCTAAAACCCAGTAGTTCCCATTTTACAAACATTGATAAATACTGAAAAAAAAAAAGAATAAGAAAGACTTTTTGTACACCTTGCAGTTTTTCTGAATGTACTTTTTTCTTTTCACAAATCAATACATGCTTAATTATTAATTATGTTGTTTATTTTGCAAACTAGGTAGTGTATTCCGTCTATGAGTAGAAGTGTTTATTACTTAGATCTCTGTTGTATGTCTAGAGATTTAGCCCAGTGCCTAACACTTATTATGTTTTCCCAAAATACTTAATGAATGAAGTAAAAATTTAAAAATCAATTAATACTTGGGAATGCCACAATAGATACATAAAATATATGAGTTGAAATAACAAGGTATCTCGGTGATAATTTGAACTTTTAACTCTAGATATTTTTTCCATTTTTCAGGAGAAGGTTTTGATTTTATTATAATTAATAAACACTGTTTCTACTTAGAAAATTGTTTGAATTACTTAATTTATAGAAATAAATAAAATGTTGAGAAATAAAACATTTTCATATTTCTCAGGCAAACACTATAGATATTCAAGAGTCAATTGACATTTTTGTGGCGAAGAGGGAATTAAATAATGAGGTATACATAAAATAGAGTCTTTAGGTCGCTTTGCACATGTAGAAATAAAATTGAAATACTTGAAATGTGGGGTGTGGAACTCTGAATTTAAATATGCAACTTGAAATTAGAACAACATAGAGTTTTATCTACTGAGGTAATTCCACAGTGCAATAAACTTAAAAGTAATCTACGCAAGAGTGTCATGTTGGATGCACTTTTAGTGTACTTTTATTTAACTTAAACAGATCTTCAGCTACCAAAGAATTTGGGTGGCCCTTTCTGATTTACATTTGACTA
Organism: Craseonycteris thonglongyai; assembly: GCA_004027555.1. NCBI lineage: Eukaryota > Metazoa > Chordata > Mammalia > Chiroptera > Craseonycteridae > Craseonycteris > Craseonycteris thonglongyai. The sequence goes on from PVKE010012660.1 coordinate 26,464, forward strand.
TTGACATGTAAAATATGAGCCTGTGGGGTCTGGAGAGAACCCAGCACCACACAACAGATGGAGCTGCTTGTTCATTAACAGATACGAGTTAATAACACGCTGTCATTCAAAGCCTCACTCTTGTTTCACTTTTCTCTTAAGACTGCAATTTTTATGAATTTCAGACATAAAGTGTTATGGCACACATCAACAACTTAGAGGGTTCTTTTCAAAAGAGTCATCTGCTCTTTATTTTAAGCCATTCTTACATTTATTCTTTAAATTGAGTTTTAATAGAATACCTCCCAAAGAATCCATGAGGATGAAATTAATTACAATAATAAATAGCTTCTTAGCTCCAAACGTTTGCCTACAATTGTGGCTCTCTGAAGTATTATTTTTTGTACTAATACTACAAATTAAAAACTGGTGTTAGTACATATATTTTCCTAACAAATACATTTGTATTTGATAAAACTCCTAGGTGTTCCCAGGAGGGTCATGAAATACATGAACACAAAGGGGGATTTTATGTTAAAAAGATTTCTGAACATTAATTTTCAATTTGAGAAAGTCAAGGCCTTTGAGTCTTAATATCATTACCGGTAAGACATTGCTAATTCCATGTGCCAATAAATATTCAAAGTTGTTTAACTAGAACTATGAATAAGGTTGTTTTTCTACCTACCTATCTAAGATGGCATATCACAGGAGATAATTGATAGTATTATTACTAATACCTACTTTTGTATACTAATCACCCATTAATAGCCCACAATTAATGCAAGGTGCTTTAAGACGCTTTTGCTCCTTGTGTTATTATAATTCTGGGCAATAGGTATGAATATTATTCCCAGTTTGCAGATGATGACATAGAAGAGTTAACTAGCTTACTCAAAGTCAACATGAATAAATAAAATAGTGAATCTGTCCTTAGAATAAAATTGAAAGTTGATTTTCCATAATTGCTTTTTCATAGGAGCACATGGTTTGATTTTCAGAAATAGTAATATGGAAGCATGAGTTTAATGTATAAATATAAAAAGGTATAAATGACATTTGTCACAAACATAGTAACACCCAGAGAGGGCAAATAAATTATTTGTGAAATTAGCAGAACCATTCAATTCCTGTTTACATTTTGATAATACATATTACACAAAAACATTAAAATATAAAAAAAGCTTTAGAGATGTTAGCAACACGTTGTCAGTCATTATTGTATGTCTAACCAAAACTATCCCTACATCCATATTTATTATTTTTGGACAACAGAAACCAGATATTTTTCACACATTGGCATTGATTTAACCAGTGAATAAATATAGTCCAAGCCACTCATAAAAGACCCATTTCCCTTCACACTGATGGCTTCAGGTGTGAGCACATGAGGCAAACCTGAGGAATGTAAAATGCATCCAATGACGCATTTTATGAAAAATTTCCCCAGTCTTAAAAATGAACAGAAATAAGGGATTTTTCTCAATTTTGGAGCCTTTGGATATTGCTAAGCAAAACGATGATACCTAGAGTTTATGCAGCCACCTTATGATTTAGAAGGAAAACATATTGAATTTATATATTAGTCAATCTGAAGCCACCATTTATCCAGAGTTTCTGTTATATGAACTAATAAATCTTAGTATATGAAAGAATAAATCTAATTTTTAGTGCTATTGTATTTTATTAATTTATATTTATAAATTTACTGTGGTGACATTGGTTAGAAAAATAATATAGGTTTCAAGCATACAATTTTATATTATCTCATCTATTAATATTAATATATGTTGCGTTGTGCGCTCACCACCCAGAGTCATTTCTCCTTCTATCACCTCTATGACTCCTCTCTCCACTTAGTCTCTGGTAACCATTAAACTGTTGTCTGTGTCTATGGGTTTGTTTTTTTCTGTTTTTCTTGTTCATTTGTTGATTTCAGTTTATGTCCCATCTATGAGTGAAGTCATATGGTTCTTGACTTTTTCTAACTTCTTTTGTACAGCATGATAATCTCAGGATCTGTCAGTGTTGTTGCAAATGGTAGCATTTCACCTATTTTTATGGCCAAGTTCTATCCATTGTGTATACATGCCACATCTTAGTTATCTAGCCGTCTATTGAAGGACACTGACTTGTTTACAAGTCTTGGCCACTCTGAATAAAGCTGCATTGAACATTGAGGTACATATTTATTTATTTATTTTATTTATTTTATTATTTATTTATTTTTTATTTATTGTTAAATTTGATGAGGTTACATTGGTTGGTAACAATTAGATAGTTTATAGATGTACAAGTCCACATCACATCATTCATGCATTGTATTATGTGCCCATCACTCAGTATCAGTTCCCCTTCCATCACCATATATCTGGTGACCACTTCCACCTCCCCCCACAACCCTTCCTCCCCCTCCTCCCCCCTCTCCTGGTAACCACCAAACCATTGAGTGTGTCCATAATGCTGGTGCCCTCTCCCACCTTCCCTCCCTCTCTCCCTCCCCCCTCCTCCCCTTCCCTCAGGCAATCACCAAGTTATTGAGTGTGTCCATAGGTCTCTGTGTCTTTGTAACTTTCAGTTTTATATCCCACCTATAAGTGAGGTCATATTTTTCCGGATTCTTTCATTCTGACTTATTTTGCTTAATAAGATGGTCTCTAGGTTCATCCATGTTGCCAGAGATGACTGTATTTCATCATTTCTTATCGCTGAGTAGTATTCCATTGTGTAAATGTACCACATCTTCTGTATCCAGTCATCTATCGAAGGGCATTTTGGTTGTTTCCATGTTCTGGCCACTAAACAGTGCTGCGATGAACATGCGGGTACAAACATCTTTAAAGATTAAGGTTTTCAGGTTTTTTGGGTAGATGCCCAGTAGAGGGATGGCTGGGTCATATGGCAATTCCATTCATAATTTTTTGAGGAATCTCCATACAGCCTTCCATAGTGGTTGTATGAGGTACATATATTTTTTTTTTTAAAGATTTATTTTATTGATTTTTGACAGAGAGAAACAGACAGAGAGAGACAGAGAGAAGGGGGAGGGCCCAGAACAGTCTTCATAGTTGACATTAGTTTTCCGTATAGTTTCGCTCCACAGGCGGGCACAAGGCTGCGCAGGGCAGGAACTGGGCTGGGAGCCTCCCACATAGGTCCTGGCAAGAACTGAACTGGGGGCACTCCCCAGTTCAGCATGTGGGTCCGCATGGGCCGGGACCGGGATTCGATCCTCGGTCCTCGGGGCTTCAAAGCGAGCGCTTTACCCGCTGAGCCATCCCAGCTTTCCCGAGGTACATATTTTTGCAAACAAGTTTTCAGATTTTTTTTTTGGATACCATGAAGAGGAATGGCTATGTTGTATGGTAATTCTATTTATATGTTTTTGAGGAACATCCACACTATTTTTCATAGTGGTTGTACCAATTAAAATCCTACCAGCAGTGCATGAATTTTCCTTTATCTCTATAATCTCTCCAGTACTTGTTTTTCCTTGTCTTGTTGATTATAGCCATTCTAATAGGTATGAGGTGATATCTCACTGTGGTTTTTAGTTATTTATTTATTTTTTAATATTTATTTTTATTGTTTTTCACAGAGAGAGAGAGAGAGAGAGAGAGATACAGAGACAGAGACAGAGAGAAGGGGGAGGGCCCAGAACAGTCTCCATAGTTGCACATCATTGGTTTTCTCACATAGTTTTATTCCACAGGTGGGCTTGGGGCTGCACAGGGCAGGAACTGGGCCGGGGTCTTGCCCCGGTGAGATCTGAGCTGGGGGCACTCCCCAGTTCAGCATATGGGTCCGCACAGGCTGGGGCCGGGATTCGATCCTCGGTCTCCGGGGCTGCAAAGTGAGCGCCTAACCCACTGAGCCATCCTGGCATCCCTGTGGTTTTTATTTGCATTTCTCTAATTGTTAGTGGAGTTGAACATTTTTTTTTTTAATACAACTGTTGGCTATTTGTATGTCTTCATGCGAGAAGTCTCTGTTCAAGTCTTCTGCCCATTTTTTATTTGTTTTCAAGATTTATTTCATTATTTGAGAGCGAGAGAAGGTGACAGAGAGAGAAGAGGGGAAGGCACAGAGCAGTCTCCATAGTTGTACATCATTAGTTGTGACATGGTTTCATTCCACACAGGTGGATGTGGGGCTGTGTGAGGTGGGAATTGAACTGGAGGGAGAACCCTCCAGTGGTTACCAGTTGCACTGCAGCTCTGCATATAGGATTGCATGGTCTGGGGCCAAGAATGGAACCCCAGACCTGGAGATTTCAAGGTAAGTGCTCAACTGCTCAACCACTGAGCTATCCTGGCATTCATCCTCTGCCCATTTTTAATTGGATTATTTTTATTGTTGTTGTTGAGTTGTATGAGATTTTTTTTGGGTTTTGTTTTTTTTTTAAATATATTTTGGATATTAGCTCTTTATTGGAAGTGTTGTTTGCAAATATCTTCTCCCATTTGATCGGTTACCTTTTTGCCTTATTAATGGGTTCTTTTGCTGTGCAGGAGGTTTTAGGTTTAATACAGTCCCATTCATTTATTTTTGCTTTTATTTACCTTGCCTTTGAGATCAAATTTGTAAATTCTTCTCTGGACCCAAGGTCCCTAAATTTAGTATTGATGTTTTCTTCTATGCACTTCATTGTTTTGGGTCTTATATGTAGGTGTTATATCTACTTTGAGTTAATTTTGGTATATGGCGAGAGATCGCAGTCTTGATTTATTCTTTGCATGTGACTTTTCAGTTTTCCCAGCCTCATTCATGGAGCTCTGGGTCAGTCTCTGGATCAGTCTCTGTGGCACATCTCAGAACGGCTCCTTTCCCTTCTCTCCCATTGGCCTCTGGTCTTTAGGTATTGTCTTGCAATGAGCGAGTCTCTCAGCTGAGGGTGTGTGTTGCTTAGGGATTCCTTTGTTGGATTTTGTTGTTCAACTTGTTGCTTATTCCAGGGGAGGTTTCAAGAGTCTCCTCTTATCCACCATCTTGCTGACATCTCCCCAAAGATTCTGATTCAGAAAATCAGTTGTTGATTTAAATGAAAATAATTGTAGTCAAAGATATGGCAATATAATTTAGAAAATATACAGCTTTTATTCAAATAAATGCTGGCTTTAAAATGTTTGCTAAATATTAAAAATACTTTTTAATGATATTATTAACTTTTGGACACAATGATAGCAACAAATTAATATTTTTAAATCTCGTATTTAATAAAATTGTGAAAGAAAAAAATTATCTAAATCATTTGAATCTTACAGTCAAGCCAATTGATGTTTTTTAAAAATAATTTTATGTTTAACATAAATTTATAGTTCATTTAGTTTAATAAATTAATGGATGAGTTTTTCAATATTATATCAAATTTCTTTCATTTTCAATAATTTATCAAGTGACAGTGATAGACGAGAAAGGAAAACCGCAGTAATATTTAAGGCTTAATTAAGAGGAGGACCCTGGTATCCTTTACGTCTTACTGTGCTTCCTCAGTAGTTCATTATGTGTATCATTTGTGATAAATCATAGCTTCCTTGCACTATATCACCATCAATGCCATTCAAAGTCATCAGAACTTATCAGAGTATAAGGAGAGTTAGCCACAGTGGAGAACACATTCACATTATTGAGCTTCTGAAATAGTCTCTGATAAAATAATTACTGAGGTAATACCTGGGTTGAATGTTAATTAGGAGCAAGGGTGAGTTGGTATTAAACTTCTCTTTCTCATTTCTAAAATGAAGGAAAATAATTACTTTAAAGGTAAAATTATTGAAAGTAACATTTGACTTATCTTTGTCTTCAAAATGTACTTAATGACAGGTGTAAAAATAGACTTTTCAGGTGATTAGGTAAAAAACCCCAAAACCTCACATACACCTATCCCCTTCACCCAATAGAATTAAATCTAGTAATTTATCAGAAAAAATTCAACTCAGTCTCTAAATTTTGGCCATAGCTTCTTTTCTCAGGGAAGACTTCCTGAGTTTAATGCAACAATTACATACTTGTAGTACTCAGAGTTTTGTGATTATGTATGACAAGTACGTATACATTTTCTTAATACTTTGAAAACCCTGAAGACAAAGACAAATCAGCTTTAGAGTTTTATCTTCAAACACAATTCAGTGAATGTCTGAATTTCAATAAGTACTTAAGGGAAGAATGTAAGAGAGCATTGATAGACCATGTTTTTATTTTAATTCAGGTAAGACATGTTTGTGAATAACAACAGGAAACAATTTGTATATACTCATTTTGAAATTATTTTAATATCTCACCTATCTTGTTAATTTTTATTTCAAAATATTACTGACATTTTATATATATGCATGCTTAGAACATTTATTAAATATATTTCATTACTTTAGTCTTAGCAGATAATATCTAAAAATATAAGTTCTATTACATTGCCTTCAAATAAAACACTATCTTTTTTTTTTTTAATATTATTATATTTTATTGTTAAATTTAATGGGGTGACATTGGTTGGTAACAATTAGATAGTTTCCCGATGTACAACTCCACATCACATCACCCATGCATCACATTATGTGCCCAGCTCCCAGAATCAGGTCCCCCTCCAACCCCATATATCTGGTGCCCACTCCCCCCTCCCCCCACAGCTCTCCCTCCCCCCTCCTCCCTCCTCTCCAGGTAAACACCAAACCATTAACACTGTATCTTTTATTAGTATTCATACCATCCTCCAATCCCACATGTACAAATGCTCTAAACCCACATGATTACAATGAATAGTAATCAAGAAATAAGGGCAGGTATATTGATAAAATAAAAAGCCTAGTCAGTAATAAAAGCATATGTTTATTTTATAAAGGCTCTAAGATTCTTACTTTAGTGGTGAAAAAACTAAACTTTTCAACAAATGGCACTGGAATCATTAGAAGTTTATATACAAAAACAAACTTAATATTGATTTGGAAACTTAAATGGAAGTGCTATACCTATAAAATGTGTAAAGGAAACAGAAATAAATAAAAATATGTGTGGCCTTGCATTAGGCAAAATTTTTTTTCCACAGGACAAAAAAAGGCATAAAACATAAATAAAATATATATAAATTGGCTTTCTTCAATGTTAAAAACTTTTTTCCCTTTGAGAGTTGCCATTAGATAAAGGAAAAAGAAAAATCACAAACTGGAAAATATATTTGCAAAACATATATCAGATGCTAGATATTCACCTGAAATACATATTAACAATAACAAAAACATAAAAATGTAATAATAAAATGGGCAAAATATTTGAACAACATTTATAAAGGAAGATATGTATTATAAATGGCTACAGAGCCTGTAAGAATATGTTCAATCTCTTTAACTATTAGAAAAATGTAAGTAAAATCCATAAATGAGATATAACTGCAATTACCAGGATTCCTAAAATTTTAAAATATTGACAATACCTAATAATAAAATTTGAAGTAACTAGACATTTAATACCTTGCTTTAGGAAATTCAAAATTGAATAGCAACTATGGAAAACATTTCAGCACTTTGTTGTAAAGGCAAATACTTAGCTTACGAGTCTTCCATTCTATCCCTTTATATTTTACCCAAGAGAACTGAAAACATGTGTTTACACAAAGGCTTGCATGCAAATATTTGTATCATCTTTAGTCTTAATAGCATAAAAAAGGGGGAGGAGAGGAAGAAAAATCTACATACAGCTAAAATATGCAACGCTCCCCCCAAAACTGTGGAATATCCATTTAATAGCTATAAAAGAGAATGAATTGTTAATATATGCATCAGCATGAATGAATCTTAAAAGAGACATAAGGAATTACAGGGAGTAATGGATATGTGCTAAATCTTAATTGTGATGATATTTATACAACTGCATACATTTGTCAAAACACGTCAAAATAGACATGAAATGTCAGTTTTATTGTGCATCACAGAAACCCCCCCCCATAAACATACTAATGACTTTTGCTCCATTACTTTAGTAAAATCTACCTCCCACCTCTGATCTTCCTTATCTTACTCTACTTTAGAGTTTTTTCCCATAACACTTATCCTTTACAATATACTATTTGTTTGTTTGTTTATTTATTTACTATTTACTTATTTATTTGTTAGGTTTATGGTTTACTTTCTGTGTCTCCTACTAAAATATAATTTTCACTAATAGTCTAAATGGTAGTATGCCACCCAGATTTCCCACTCAGGATTGGTCACTCATTACCCTTAATTTCTGCAAGTGTTGGAGGTTGACAACATGAAAAGGAGTCTTCCTTTAGAAATGTCCCCAGGCCAAGAGAACCACGAGGTCCCATCCCCTTTATGAAGAAAGCACACACTTGTGGACTCTCCACAGCAAAGAATGGCTCGTGGAACAAATCTGGCCTTGGTTATAGGGTATAGAATATAAAAATGTTTTTTTATACTTTTAAAAGTTTGTATTAAGGGAGCAAGAGGGAAAAGAAGAGAAGGAGAAGAGAGAAGAGGAAGAAAAAGAGAGTAGTTGACAGAGAATGAATGTGACTCATAGGTCTAAAAAAATAAAAAAATGGAAAAATGGTTGACTCCTAAACTAGCTGATGTAGAGATATAAAAGTCTGACCTATTTTTTTTCTAGTGGCACAACTCTGAAGGCACATTTATAAGACTGGCTGATGGGTATGCGTGTGTGTGCGTGTGTGAATGAGTGCTAGTTCCTATCTTTGCTCTTCCAGAATTGATTCCGATGACTCTCCCTGTAAAGGCCATGTATGCAAATCTCTGTTTTGCAACCTATTTCCTGGGAAACTTGACCCAAGACCATTCATTGCTGCTTGGTTGGTCCAAGGAAGTAGACTCTACAGTGAGACTGGATTAGCAATACTCACTGATTGGGAAGCTAGGGATGAAGAACTTTCCCCTGTTGGTTAATGGAGTATTAATATCCCAACTAAGTGGTAGCAGTACAATTTAAAAATTTTACTGATAATTAATTAGGATGACCAACCATAATAAAATAATTAAATGGCAGATACAATTGTCTCAGGAAAGTGAAGTTTTGGGAGAATGTGTCGCTTATAAGGACAATGGGATCAGATGGGTTTTGCGGAATACCATTGCCTCATTTGAGAAATACATTAATGAAAAGCTGAGGGTGCGTGATCACCAAAAGGAGGTAAAGTGTGAATGTCAGAGGGCATTCGTAGTAGCGTTTAAAAATAGTCCTTTATCTCCTGTAGGTACCTAGAAGGTAGGATAAAAACCTGATATTCGGGCTTAGGAATTAATAATAAAAGTAATAGAGATTTGTATAAAGAGATTTGAATTCTTAACTACTCAAATGAACTTTGCCAATGTAGACATTGGTTGGGAAGAGTTGTGATGCGAAGAATAGCCAGGGAACATTCAAATCAATTCAAAAACAAAAACTTTGTTAGTAAAATACTATACTCTCCTCCCAACCCCCTGACCCCAAACACTATAATTATGTCCCAGTCCCAGTTAGACTAGCATTCTTCTTGCTTAAAGAAAATATACAATGTGTCCCCTCCAGGTCTCTATTCACCTTACCATGTTAATACCAAATCAATAAGTAAATCAAGTCACAGCATACATAGGCAAAGGAAGTGCTGAACCTACTATAAGAGAATGGGATTATACCATAAAGAACTGTAGGATTTAGCCAACACGCATGGGCACAACTAGAGGAATATGTATTGGACTAGATCCTAAGGTGGCAGAATTGATGGGGAAGAATATAAAAGTTGACAAGGGACCACTTATCTAAGGGCCTTAAGCGGCATCCAGCATACTAGTCACAGGATACCGAGAGGGTGTGGCGCAAGGAGTTAAGAAAAAACAAGACAAGAAACATGTTTAGAGAAAAGCAGAGACTAGGCAGAACTCTGAATGAGAAACCACCACTCAAGGCCAACCGCATATTTATTGAGACTTTGTGCATCAAAGTATTTTTTTTGGCTATCACTTATTTTTGACATTTGCCTCAGAGAATGTGGGATACTTGCAGGCGGGGATTCGCCTGTCCCATTTTCTCTGGAACACCTCAAGATTAGCCAAGACCAACCATGGCTGACAAGGCCTCTAAGAATGCAGCATTCATTTGACTCCTTGTTATGAAACTGGCTTCACCTCTGGCCCTCAACAGCCTTATTATTATTATTATTTTTAGAATATAGTACTTAGCTCACTGGCAATGACTGTGGGAAACAGTGCTTCTAAGATAGCTTTTGGAAACTTGATAAAAGTAATAGTCCATATTAAATAAACTAGAAATGTCAGAACTCTTCAGGCAAGAAATGTAAAGAGGCATAAAAGAGCTCACAGGACTGTTGTGCTCAAGTAGATATACTATGTGCATTAGTCCAGGTTTCCCAGAAAAACAGAATAGACTATGTGTACCTGGCTTACACAGTTATAGAGACTGAGAATCCCAAGATTTGTGGGTGACAGACTGGAGATACCTAAGATAACCAATGGTATAGTTTTAGTCTGAGTCCAAAGGTCTAAGGACCAGGAAAGATAATGGAATACGTTGTATTCCACTCCAAGACCAAAGGCAAGAGAAGATCAATTGCCCAACTCAGAGATAAACAGATAGAGAGAATTCTCCCTTAGTCAGTCTGTTGTTCTATTCAGGCCTTCAAGAGATTTGGTGAGGACTACCCACATCGGGGAGATCATTTGCTTTACTTGGTCTACTGGTACAGATGGTACTCTCATCCAGAAACACAGACACACCCAGAATAGCGTTTAACCAAATATATGAACTTCACATGGCTCAGTCAAGTTGACACAAAAAATTTACCTGGACAACTAATCAGCCATCTTTACTCAGTCCCACTAGGTTATATTCTTTTAGAAAGATCAAGAAAATGGATCAAAATTCTTTTTTTTTTTTTTTTTTGCCACACAAACAATTAACATTTTACTGAAGAACATTTTGCTTCATAAAGTTAGAGTATTGGTTTTAATTAAAAAAATATGAATTAAAGTCATATCAGTCCTCCCAGAGCAATTTATTATTATTATTACTACAACAACAACAACAACAATAATAGGGCCCAGGGCCACCAAGGTGGCCTAAAAGTAGGTATACAATATAGTTTATTTGCATTTTATTACATTGTTTATTATGTGTACATTGTTTAACACTGTTTAATCTTGTGTTTAAAATGTCTTCCATCAACATTGCAACATTCCTCAAAACTGTCTAGTACGCCGTGACACTCAATATGACACAAATTCCAGTTTGTTGTGATGGATTTCATTGAGTCAACTATATACCTACTTCTGGGCCACCTTGCATAATGAAGCTTTGAGTGGCATTCAGGACTCCTGCTTCTATTCCCACTCTGTCACCAACTTGCCCTGTGATCTCAGCAAGTTCCTTTCCCAATCTGACACACCAGCAAAACCAAGAAATTAATAATTGCTTAAACACAGTGCTTTATTGTATGTCTTATACTA